>UZAF01017631.1:0-22821 GCA_900617895.1 Haemonchus placei
CTAATTTGCGAACACGCGGATGGTTTTTTGAGTATGTTCTTGTAGAGAAAATCGAGTAGATCATTGCTAGAAAAAACCCGAACTCAATATTCAAATTCTATCGAGAGAAAAAAAGCCGCGAAAAAATCCGCAGTAATTATGCATCAACCTAATACAAAAGCAGGATGAAGATGCTCAACGCGCTTTGCAATAGACGATGCTCGGAGTTTACCTGTACACGCAAGTGCAGAAGGGAATCCACAGTTCCGAGCTCCGTCATCGAAGGAGGATCAGGGATGCCGTTGATTACGCCAAAAAATCGAAGTTCAGGTGGGCCGGCCACGTTATGCGATACAGAGATGGCCGTTGGACCAGGGCGATTACTGACTGGATCATTCGGGACGTCAAACGATCTACAGCGAGATGGTCGGACTTTCTGCAAAGGCTCTGAATGAAAGGAGTGCTAATTCTCGTGTCCCTCGAGCGAGGAACTGTAATGGGCCGCTCTGGCTCGCGAAAGGGATGAATGGAAACGTTACTAGCACCCGCTCGAAGAAATCGATGATCAACGGGACGAAGCACAGATGATCCCTTTCATATCATCGGCGAAGCCTTATCGTAGTAGGCTGCAGGCGGCCGGTGCATCGGCTTCATCACTGACTTGTAGCATTCCTTATTTATTATTTACTTTCGGGCGAAGGGTGATGTAGTGAAAAGTGGCGCACTGTTACGCACGCATGGTCACGGATCAATGCCCGTCTAAGCCTTCCATCCCTCCAAGGTCGGCTAATTGGTACAAATCGGCCTTCTCATAGTAGACAGAATCGAATTTATTCCGAATAGAATAGCTGTCAGTTGCAAATGTGGAGGTGGTGTAGTGGAAAGTGGTTTCATATTCGACTCCAAGATCGATACCCGCTTAGAACAAACAAGCCTATTATCCCTCTGGCGTCGATAAATTGGTACCAGACCCGTCTAAAATTATAAAAGCCCTGAACTGTGCATGGGCTGGTCATTGCAAGTCACTGTATCGGCCACATAAGTATTCTATACGCCTCTACGATTCTGGATGGAAGTCTAATGCGGGGTGCATCCCTCAGACGGGAATGAACAACGCTAAAAGACTCTTAAGACTTTTTCATAGTCACCCTCATGTTCCATCAATAGGTCGGGAAAGTTCTTTTTCCGATGGAACTGGTTTGGGTTCGAAACTCATCTGACGTTGAGAGCAGGTCTCTACCATTCACGAAAATGATAATCGTATGACAACGAGCGTTCACAAAGAAATCATGCAGCGTCACGTTGTGTTTGGTGCAACGAGAGTCTTTAGGACAGTTTTCCTTAAGGATACCATGAATGCGCAATGCTACTGGACTGCATTCTGAAGCTTTTCCTAGGTTGTTTGTTTCCTAGTTGAGCGTGAAGTTGAAAACCCAGTTTAAACAGCACGAAACAACTGCATATGCCGTTCACGAGTCGAAACTTTCCAAAGGCTTAGGCCTTAACATCTTCAGTGACCGCACCGCCTCTCGAAAAGTCTGACCCCCGCGCACACCAGGCTTGACTTCACCGGATAACTTTCTGTAGAACGCGTTGAAAGGAAGAGTCTAGGAAGACAGTCTACATATCACACAGAAACTCCAAGTTGACACCTCCCATCTTTCGATATTTAAGGCTCTCAGGATCTAGCAGCAATAGTTAGAACTGCGTCTTTAAGTTCAAGGGATTGATTTCGAGCATCTTTTATAACAGTCATAACTTCATTACAGTAATTTGTGAGCTGCATAGCTACTTATAGAACATCTTGTAGTTTTTGTTAGCAATAGCTATGATGAGTATTCGTCTGGAACTTTTACGAAAAGGTAAATTAAGATGAAGGGGTCAGGCAGGCTATACTACCTGCGAAGGCCGATCGAATATATTCACAACTTGTTGGATTCAGCACCGCAACCTACTGCATTGAAGATGACTCCTAAACAAGAGCTGCTCCTATTGGGATCCTCTCCCAAAGCGTCTCAGAGATGCTGTAAACGGAGATGTGTAAAAAGACCATTGTGTGAATCATGTCCCCATAAGAGAACCCGCCTCTGAATCGACGTTACCGGTAGGGCTAAAAAACTGAACTGTCACCTTTTACTAGACTCCTTCGTTCCTGTTGTCACAGGATTCCCATAGAAAACAATACTTCCAAAGGATTCACTGGAATTGGGCTCACCAACTATTCAGATTTGCCAGAACAAGCCAGCCAGTCGCAATTTGTGTTTCCGATTCTTTTCAATGAATCTACAAGTGTATATGCAAGTACTCCAGAGTTTATAAGCCAACTCAGTAATTGAACTTTTTTGGTGAACTATTTTTCCTTTGTCCATTTCGCTACACTGAATGAAATCTCTTTGAAGTATCGCCTCGAAGTTCTATGAGATCTGCAAAGAAACGGGATATAATTGACATTTACTGGGTTTCTTTTTGATTCATAGAAACTCTCGGATGTCTCAATAACGGAAAGTGCGGAAGTTGGCCTCGTAATGGCCTGCATTACGAAAACGTCACTGTACAGGGTCACCATACTGTGTGACCGGAGGAATCACAAGAATGACAAGAATCAATGAGCATTTCCTAAGAATTAAGTTTTTCAATTGTCTGAAACGCGGTCCCAGTTCATAGGCAAGAAGAACAGGTCTCTCACGTGCGAGAAAGGTTCTTCCCTGTTGTTGTAAGTAGTCTAAGAATGCCCATGCAATTGCCAAATCTTGGCGACATTAGCGGCGATCTGGATGATCGGGTAAGGGGGATCTTAAGGATCAGAGAGTTATAAATCTGATGCAATTAAGTCCACGCTCCAAATAGTCGGTGAAAAAGATGTATAGGTATCGCTTTAACTGATGGAAAAAATGGGCACACCGAACTTACAGTTGCGATTTTACGTATTGACATATGAAGAGGAGTAGGTGCGAAAATGGTTGATCAAAACAGTCTCAACGTAAAAGGTTGTTGTCTAAGCGTTGACGTAGAAGGAGGTGGACACAGCTAACCAGTCACTGGGTCAGCTCGAAAGGACGCGGACTTTGTGCGCGACGAACAAGGCGACTCGGTCGAGGATTGCCAGGATTTCGGAGAATACTCAGCTACCCAACGAGTGTACTGAACCCTGACTATATTATCTTGAATGATTTCGACTATTAGCATCGGTTTTGTAACGAGAGCGTTGGCAGTTGGTGAGCAATGGTAAAGATATGCATCAATTGTTTGAATTTCTTTTCAAATAATTCGCCATTAGACTGAGGTAAGGACTTACTGATGAGTAATTTCTGAGGAAAAAGTGCTAAGAATACTACGGAGTAATCAAAAATTTATTTTTAGAATTTGTAGCGATCCAATATAGAGGAGCCCGTGCTATAGGAAGCTCTTCGTGAAGGTCATATTAACACACAATTACGAGTTTTCAGAGAAACGTTGACGGATTCGACGCTTACTGAACTGAATTCTAATGGAATCGCGGTGAGAATCGCAGAGTCGATCAGTCGCAGGCGACTTTGCAACTTGTGAGTATTCCGTACTTGAACGGAAGACCTATTAAAGTGCTGTGTCAATTTGCTCCATACAAAGAAGTCGGGGTAGCTTAGCAACTTTTAGAGAATTTAGTAAATTCAGAGGAACTGCGATTATGTCCATTTCTACTCACTATACCCCGTAGTGGTAGCATAGTCACTTTTTCTTGACATCCAGTTGTGATTCAATGTGCTACTTCTTTTAAGCAAAAGAAAGGGTTGAATGGTGAAGCAAAAACGCTCCGAAAAAGTCCAAAAAATTGGCAAAATAAGAGCAGGGCGCAACCGCATAGCAGTACCCCTGAGATAATTTTGCTGCTAACTGGCAGCAAAAGTATCTTAGGGGACCAGTAAGACCTGCCATGATGCTCGGGAGCGTTTTTCAGCCAGGGGCTATAGTTATCTCACCCACCTCGGTGCTCCTTCCCTCTCGATAACAATGGACATCGGCAGGGAAGGAGCACCGAGATGGGTGGGATAGTTATCTCATGCAATAACCTGATGATGAAGGAACACTTTACTCGATTGGAGGGGGAGTTGAGCATCTACTTGATGAGTTATTCGATTCTAACCGAAGATGTGCGCTAGCATACAGCCTATATACAGCATACGTTTTAACATTCTGAGGGAATGTGGAACTGTTTATCTCAATTCATGATTGCAGGCTTTCAAGGCAAATTATTGTTTCAGGCAATGGACGGCATCATGTCCGTCGAGGAAGTCGGTCTGTGCCCTGCTTCGGGTGGCGAGAGTGCTTTTCCGCGATCGCAATTGCATCGACGTCTTCCATTCCATAGGAGAACACTCCAATTACATTCAGGTACTGCTGTTTACTCCTGCTGACTTGTTTCATTGACGTTACTATTGCAGTTTGCCAATTATCTCTCTCGAAATTTCCTCAATTACGAGATGGAATACACACAATCGGCAGGACTGCTACTCAGTCGGTTCTATTCATTTCAAAGGCACAGTTCACGATAATTTTGAGGTCCCCTTTTTAATCGAAAGCGGAAGTACTGGTGAGGGGTAGTGCATCGCAGGTGAAAGAAGCGAGTAAATTCGCGATTTCGAAAAGAAACAGGCTCCCAAAAAAGAGAAAAAAGAGCTTGGACGAGATTACCATGACGGAGGTAGCATGGAAAAGGTATTCGGACGAGATTTCAGTTGTTGCCGTTGCGCAAAGATCTGGCTACATCAAGTCAGAACTGTGCAGAACAGCCTTCCATTGCCGCTGAGGGTCATGACAAGTTGTTTGAACTTCCTACATAGGTTCCCCGTGATTGGTGCAGCCCTTGCAGTGCCGGCGTAACTTGTCCGAAGATACACACAGTACACTCTTTGAGCCTTTACATAGGCGTTCTCGGGTAACGGAACTTCTCCCCTATCGCGGCATTCTCCCTTGCGGCATGCGGCAAATGCCACTGCAATTACCGTACTCTCGCCAATCGATAGGACGCGATATTTTTCGTTGATTGGCTTGCTTTTTCATTGGATTTTATCGTTTTTCCTTCTGTTTCTTTTTAGTTTTCATGTTTATTAGACTTGATTGATTGAAATGACTCCTCCTATATAAACGACGTTCACGACCGCATTGGAAATGAAAAGAGCGGCCAGCCAATTCAAATAGTTAAAGGACTCCCCACCCCATAAATTGCGCGCTTCAATCTTCCATCGCAGTCCTGCGATAGGCGGCGGGTGCGACGAGTGCGACGCCGTGTTAGGGGAGAAGTTCCCGGACCCGGCGTTCTCGGACCTGACAACGCCACATATGGTATATAAGGGGGCCACAAATTCATTCATCAGCATATCCCATAAGGCATTTTTATTGTGAACTGTGCCTTTAAGCGACTCTACAGTAGTAATTCAGAAATGAAACTCGTTCAGATGTAACGCAGAAATTGATACATGACGCCGAGACTGCTGCGTTGTTTGTCCGCGCACAGATCGCTAAGTGCATGCTTCGCTTTCTGAACTGCCGTGAAATGACCATTCAACAAGGAGCTCTGGAGGTGTGCCTAGCCGTTTCCACCCTTATATCATGACAATGTAATAAAGTCAGCTCTGCCAGATTCTTGGCCGAGTTGCTGACTGGTCAGCTGTTTGTCGTGTGGAGTTATGTGCCTCAACTGCTATTGATGTATGCCTGCAGCTTGTTCCGCAGGGAGACCTGCTGACTCAAAAGTAAGCCTGATCTCTGCTGTAGCCGCAGTTCAAGCCTGTTCTCCATTTATTCCTCTGAGAATGATGTGAATTTTGCAGGCTATGCGTAAGCCTTCTTCGAATTCTTTCATGTGAAGAACAAGCTCGAGAGCAGATTCGTATATACGATGGAGTTCCTCTACTGGTTGGGTGAGTAAATAGTACGACATTCTGCAAGACAAGCTTACTACCTTGATCTTTTCTGTTCAGATTACTGTCAGTAAGGAACTCACGACTTCAGTGGCATGTTGCGTGGTCATTGGCTCAACTAGCGGAAGATCCGGAGACTTCTACCGAGGTGGGTTGGTTTGTGTAGGTACATGTTCCAGCTGTAGGTTTGGTCTGGCGCGCTACCGCAAGCATGGCCAGCAAATCAAACCCTGGATCGAGATCCGTCCATAACAACTAGGCCTCTGACCTCTTTAGGGTGGGGTGCTCGGTGTCAGATTCATAATTTGAATTGTAGAACCCATAGCACGAAATCAGACCAACGATCGTAAATAGGCTGTACTTCGCATATTAGGAAAAATATGATTCCGAATGGAAGCTGAGTTCATGGGCTCATCACGAAATGGGAGTAATTGACGCCAAAACTCTATCCTTGGTTACCGCATACCGCGGTTTCTGTAGGTGATTCAGCACATGGGCTCCAAGCACATGTATCAGCGCTTGAGCCACTTCCCGGTAAAGAACTGTCCCTTTCAATGCAGCTCGTTGTCAAGCTCACTATCGTTCCTATCTATTCAACCTTTCTGTCTCGTCTATACTGAGTTACCTTTTGCTCTGCGATCCTGATATTTCTTTTGTCAGATTGCACAGCTGGGCGGTATATCTCTTATTTTGGCCGAGTTCGTCGATCTGAAGGCACCAGCAAAAGCACTCAATGACTGGATTGCAATGATCACAGGTACCACTCGATTTTGCTTCTCGGCGATAGAAATTAATGAGATGACAAGGGAACAGGGAAAGGCTACCGCCGCTAAGATAAGTGGCGCCCTGCTTTCATGCAAGCTTAATCCGAACGTACATATTTTCAGGGCTATGTGCACTGCTTGCTCAACTTTGTCAATGCGATTCGAACCAGTACCATCTAGTAAACAACAATGGGATCTACCTACTTGGCAAAGCTCTGCTGCTCAGCACTGAAGACCAGAGGCTTGCTGACAATCAAGGCTGGAGAAGCACTCAGGTTTACCAACTGCACCCCAGACTTATCCGCTACAATCACTACACGGTTTCAGTGCTCGATATTTCGTGTACTACGCATCTTATTCTCTTTGGAGCGGAATCGTGGACTTTTCAAGAAGGTCTTCCCCATCGCGTTCTTCGAGCAGTTCATCGACATTGGTCACTACGTTCAAGACCTGTCTGCCTATCGACCACTTGCCGTCGAGTACTCCAAACTCATTGTAAGTTCTTCAGGTAGTCTACAGTAGAAGTATGTAGGCTGTAACGTAGTCATGAACACCTTAACAGGAGGTACTACTTCAGGAGAGCTCCACAGCCTCAGAATTGCAAGCCTCATGGGAAGGTGTAAATCAGAAGCGTGCGCCAATCGGTCGAGTGGCTGAATACGACCTGCTTGACCAGCTCGGTGCTGGGGCTTTTGGCTGTGTCTACACTGTTCGGAAGCGTGGAACGGTCACTGATAACGGCTCTCCACAGTATTACGCACTCAAGGAGGTTTTGTATGATTCTCCATCTGTTAATGAATTTTCTATGATTTAAAGGCGAAACTCTCCAGCCAGTAAGAACAGCATAAATACCAAGGGGGGTACGGGCGGATGTAGTGCAGTGCACCTTAACACAGGCATGGTTTGGAGATCCTGGAACGATATCCGCCTAAGTCAAACAATCCCTCCATCTCCAGGGGTCACTTGATTAGCAGCAGACTCATCTAGGCCAAGAAGGAGACCCTTAGTAGTGCATCGGCAGGCCCCGCAAGGCCCTGAATAGGCCAGATAAGCATTCAAACGCTACTACGATTTGTTTGGAATTCATGTTTTCTTAACCGCCTTTATTCTGCCGATACAAGCCTCACGGGGGCGACGGATTATAGGCAAATCTTCGGCCTCTGATGGGACTCGAACCCACACGTGTGCTATCCGGCCATCATCCTCTTTATCCCTTACACTACCGAGATCCCGCTTGCCTTCGCGATATATGTGAGCCTATTACGACTCTTAATGGAATCCGAATGTCAGGGCGCTCCTGTAATCGGAGATGATTACCACCAACAGACTAATCCTCAGTAACTTGATTAAGAGTAGTACTCGTTTTTTCGTCACTTCCATTAGAAGGCGTTAGGGGGAAGCTAGGACTTGGGAGAATCGTAAAAGTCAACCTAGCCGTTTCTGAATTTCTACTTCCCACTAAAGTTGAACTCATTTCCATCTGAGCTATTTGAAGATATTCGTGGTGCAACTGAATATCGAGGACGACAAGAGCTTTGGAGACGTCATCAGCGAAGTGAAGATCATCAAACAGCAGGTACGTTCGGTGTTGAATGAGCTGCCCTTTTTGATTATAGTCATGCCCCTGTGGTGTAACGATTCAAAGGGGTCTTTCCCTTTTTCTAATCTCTTGTTCCTGAGAGGCCCACCAATCTCCTGCCTGTACAGATAGTCAAAGGGGCGCATTCAACAATTTTGATCATGTTGGTGAAAGACAAAAAAGTCGGACCCCCCACGGCGTCACGTTTTCAGCTACGGCCCTGTTGATTCATGCGAATAACACTTTTTCGTTACAGCTTCGTCACCCAAATATCGTACGATATCGACGGATTTTCGTCGAAAATCATCGCCTTTACATACTGATGGACTTGATCGAAGGGGCCTCACTGAAAGAACACATCACATCGGTTAAAGAGAAACGTCAGACATTTTCCGAAGACCGAATTTGGAACATTGTCATCCAAGTACGTCACTGGTAGTAGCATGTAAGGCTGAAAACTTCGTATTTCAAGCCTGTTGTTTTATTAAGATGGTGCTGGCACTGCGATATCTGCATAAGGACAAGCAAATCGTTCACCGGGATCTGAAGCCGAATAACATCATGATAGCGGAGAATGACAGAGTGGTCGTAAGTCAGTGACTTCGAAAAGTAGTTTCATTTATTTCAATTTCACATTCAATGATTTATATATAGTCCGAAGATCTTATCCCCACTTCTCCTTCCGCTCCACTCCTCCAGTCCCTCTCTACCCCACCACACCATCGGCTTATCGACTTTCTTTTCTGTTGCTAGCAGCCTTTCTTTCATAAAGCCCAATTTCTGGTGATTTTTGAAAAAACCAGGCAACATGGCCACATTGTTATCGCCATCAGCCTTTATTTTTTTGATATGGTTAACATTGCTGAGGAATTTTGAGTCCTTCCAATCCAACGACTTCAGTAGGAAGTGTCTCATGGATAAATATTAGAGGATTAGGATTAGGACCAGCAAACTATCATTCAGAACAGCAATTGCTTTTGAATGCGTATGTACCCCTACAAACTCGGGAGCTGATAGCGTGCAAGTCGATGTTTCCGTCTTCCCAGACGAGACCGATACCAATTTCCAACCTCAAAGGGGTGGAAGACTTATTTGACCTCAGCGAGTACCAATCCGAAATCCGATCCCAGCGACACCTCCTTTCACAAGTCGTAAGCAACTGACGGCTTCTGCTGTTCTGTTCTGTTCTGCTTCTGCCGATCTCTCTCCTGTGGAGAAGTCATTGACAGAGGCTATGTGTTGACGTACATATTGCCTTGATCTATACATACCAGCGCCCTTTACTCACTAAGATATGGGATTTCCTGAGCTACCCACACCCAGCACACTTTTTTAAGAGGCTAGAAGCGCTTGGCCAATTCAGTCAACCATTGTAATGATAATGTCTGACTTCCTGGCATTCCTATTATTGCGCTTCCGAATGTTAGGCATACAGATAATCTGAGTGATAGAATTAAACCACTATAGAAAACTCCCTCTCACTTATCTTTTTCAGCGGATTTTGGCCTTGCCAAAAAGCGTGGCAGTGAATACTTGAACTCAGCTGCAGGAACCATTGTTTACAGTTGGTAGGAAGTCATTGAGATTGATCTTAATCGCTTGAAATCTCTTGATCCCCGTGGTTCAGCCCTGAAATTGTACAAAATATGGGATATGGTGAGAAAGCGGATGTCTGGTCGTTTGGGTGTTGCGTCTACGAGATGACCGAACTTCGTCCACCATTCTACTCACAGAACATGCTTGCATTGGCCACACAAATCGTCGAAGGGAAGTACAACCCCATTGGTCCTGAGCGAAGCAAGTAAGTTATTCAGAGACACTGCTTCCTTCTTCTTGTTCTTATATTTCTTACAATTCTTATCTGAAATTCGATTAAATACAAAAGAACTACGGCATCGAATTTTATGTTCGAACTCAGTAATGTTCGCTATTTTCTGGTGCTCACCCTGCTTCACGGATTTTCGCTTTTTCAGTCTCATTAAGGTCTCTCAATTAGTCTCAACTAGTTCCAGGGACCGGTTGGGGGTTTCCACTGCGTTCGAGACCCACTGTCTACAGCACCTCTCAAGAAACCATCATGGGCACGCACACATCCGCTTCTGTCGTGGGGTCTCTCAGGCGATTTCTAGAATTCCCCATAAGTTCGAAAACTCTAGCCTCCATATAGTTCAATCCCTGTCGATCTAACCGCTCCATAAAATAGTTGGGTAGGGGATGACACAAGTTTGCTACTGCAATAGGCGTCTGGGTAGGTTACAGCTTGTTTTCAAGGTTATCCCCTGGTAGTATAAAGGTGAGTATCTGCGTATGTCGCAGCAATCAAATGTATCATTAAAAGTCTTTGCTTGGGGTAGATCGCCCAGATAGGTCGCCCCGGATTTTTCCTTGACGTCAACAATTTCTTCGATTTTACGCTGCCTTATTCGAAATCCCCAGATAAAATTCCTGAATTTTAACGAAGTCCTTAGCTTCGAAATAACTCCCGAAAACTTCTGTTGCAGAGAGCTTTCTGAGCTGATCACCTCATGCCTAACTGTTTCGCCGGCTTCTCGACCAGACATTCTGGAAGTAGCTCGTATCGCCGCCTCGAGGATGTTGCTCTGTCTCGACGATATCTTCAGAATGCACGTCTCTAAAGCGAAAGCGTTGCAAGAAAAACCCAGCTTTCAACAAAAGAGGTGCGAAAAATTGTCTGACAACATGAAGCCATTTCATCTAGCTCGAAGATGGTCTCCTATAAATAGACTACTCGGAAAAGGGCATAGCAGGTCCCCGGAATTTTGAGTAGAAATTCTCGTAACGGTTGTGTAACAGTCCGAGGAAAGATGCCTTCGTAGTTTTTAGAATAACTAGGGGAATGGTCACAGACGGGAAAGTACCGTTTGCAAGGAAAGCTTTTTGATGAAGGTGACTTTACACCACCAACCCTATCCATCCTCGCCTCTTCTTCCGAATACATATTGGAACCCCTAGGTGTAACTGGTCTAACTAGTGGCATACCAACTCACTCACTATCGACTCATACGTATTCGTACCAAGCGTGACTACTCAGCGACGACGTGCGCTCATTTGTCAAATACTGCGGACAATTTATGGTCTGCTGCTAATGATAAATAGTCTTTTGAATGATATCAGTGCGCTTTGGTATGCCACGATATGACCAGAAGAGTACCACCAAGCGAAATCGTACGGTCATAAAAATCGGTGTTTTCTAGGCCGACCTGTGATTGGAGAGCAAGTTTCAGAGAAAACCATTCTTTGGAATCTTCATCAAACTCTTCAGTAGGGGTACTCACTCGACGGAAGGCAGTAGCCTCGGATATCTCTAAGCAAGTACCGGCTATCATCGACAACAGCATCGATAAGCCCAGATGTGAGTTTGACAAGGTGTAATCTTTCACATTTGTTTCTTAGAAACGTTTTTCACGTCATCGTTTAAACTTTAGTGATACATAGGGTCTTAGCAATTTCTGAAAGATTCCTTGATGTTGGTTGAATTAGCTCCTCTGCGGGGTTAAAAAAGGAAGTAGGAATAACAAAGACGACGAAGATATGGTGTAGGAAAGTAGCGTGGTATCACACCTACAACCCGAGGATCGAAAGTCTGGTTGATACTCACGAAACCAAACCATCCACCCCTCTCGGTTGGGGTTAATTGGTGAAGGTGGTGCAGTGACAAGTTGCACCCTTCACACACGCATGGTTACAGGTTCGAATCTCGGTTGAATCTGCTGTGGCCAACCAAACCTTCCGTTTCCTACGTGGTCGGTTGATTGGCACCATACCTGTCTGTGAGGATAAGAGCACTAACTTGTCCATAGGCTGCCCACCGCAAGTCATTGATTAAGCCATACACGCATTCATCACACCACTACGATTCTGGATGGAAGTCGAATGCGTAGGCGCATCCCTCAGACGAGATCGATCAACGCTCTCAAGACTTTATCCTTTATCTTTTATGCGCATTTTAAAATGCCATTTAGACTCCAAATGAAAGTCGTAACGGGTCCCAAGACGGACAGGCAAGGACAAGCGGGATCTCGGTAGTGTAAGGGACGAGAGCACGGTTGCCGAAAAGGGCAAATATCGGTTCGAGTCCCGTCCGAGACTGAAGTTTTGTCCACAAGTCGCCAACCTTATGAGTAATCCCACTCTCATCTCCAAGAATTAAAAGTCTTAAGGATACGTTCTGTCGGCTTTAAACAATCTCCTCCGAACATGGAGGGAAGCTCCCCACATACAACGCCAATTGAATATAGTAGTGACGTAGTGAATACGTATGTGGCCTGTGCAGTGAATGGCGGTGGGACAGATATACATTTCAGTGTTTTTATAATCCCAGACAGGTCTGGTACCAACTTATCGACACCAGAGGGAAGATGGACTTGGCCTAAGCGGATATCAATTGGAGTCAAATTCGAAATCATGCGCGATAGTGTGCCACTTTCCACTAAACCACCTCCACATTCCAGCTGCTCTTCTATCGGAATAAATCTACCTGTTTCCGTCTACTGTAAGAAAGCCGATTTGAGAATTATCTGCTCATTCTAGCCATCAAATCCTTATCTGCTGGGCAATCTAGTCGAAATTTACCAAGCAGCACATCATGCTTCTTACCAAAGATTGGAGGTTCAGGGCGGGTAAGTACCGTACTTCATACTTGTTACCTTGCTGTTGTCTATTTCGCTTAAGGGACGTCGAATAACAATCACTGAAGCTGACCATCGAAGAGCCAACTCGTCCGGATCAGTCGACAAACGCATGATTAAAAGCCAAGAGGGTCTGACCGTACGGTACGCAATTACAATATGCATGGGTATGGTAATGTTGAAGGCTGCTGCTTCGTTTTCAGATCCGCTTCGTTACAACCGATCAGCGACCCACTATTGGACATTCTATCGCAGATTCACAAAATAATCATGATTAGTGAACTGAGTGAGTATGTATAGAGTTTTTCTGAGGATAATTGATAAGAAGAAAACTTTGAGGTCCTTCTGAGTCAACGAATCACAAGAGACGAGTTGTGGAGCAGTTTCGCAGACGGATTTTCAGCCCCACAAGTAACGCTGAGATGATCAAGAAGCACCTTCGAAAGGTAAAAGGAGCTCGAAAAAGGAGCATCTCGCTCATGATTCATTCTCGATGTTGTAGCTGTCCACGGAATCACACGAGGAGATCGAACTGGACCTGGGCTATTCGGATTTTCGACCGGTCCTCACTGATATTTTCAAATCTGGCTATCAGAATGGCAAGTCAAGCGATATTGCCAAGGTTTGAGTTTGACTTTTCCTATTTTCTTGAAATTTCAGATCACAAAATCCCTCGTATAACGTACGAGCAGCTGTCAGCATGCATTCAACGTGTCCTCGAAGAGAACCCATAGGTTTCAGCGGTGATGACCACAAGTGGTAAGGGGAGGGGGTTCATTAAACACTGCAGAAACGTCTAAGCACCATTTTCTCTAGCGGCACAAACCGTCACTATTCTTTTCTTGGCGATAGTACAGCTGCACTGAACAGTTTTCGATCGCTGGTCCCTTCAAACTCTAGCAGAGGTTCCATTCCTCTACTGAGCAGCCTCCGACACTCATTAATGAACATCATTCGTACGCCGATGTCAGAAATATGAGGAGCTACGGGCTGAAGTCGCTAATTAGAAAAACTCGCGGGCAGGCGGCGAAAAAAGTTTGCCCAAAGCATTCCAGAGAGATAATCGCACTGAAAGGGCATTAACAGGCATTTACCTTATTACTGTGTAAGGGAATGTAAAGCTCCCAGATCCTAGGTTAGTTTCTAACCAACATTAGACAAGGAGAATTCGGTGATGACTGTTATGCAGTGTTTACTGAACATCCCCTAAGCGAAATGGGCCCCATTCCAACGACCTCACGCGAGTAGACTAGAGAAATATACCATTTTCATTATTTGTTTGTATCAAAGAGATTCTACATCAATTATTTTTGAGAGTATTTATTTGTATATAAAAAGTTCTAATAGTTTATAATGTTGTACAGAATGGTAAAACGCCTGGTAAAATATGACCTGCCTAATTAGGCTTGAGGTAAATTGTGGCCAAGTCGTTGCAAACGATAACCTGGAGGTCATTAGGTCCAACTGATTTGATGATAGTGGGATGAGTCTGAGCAGGCGGTATTGCGCCACAACGTGTCAAACTTCTCGGCATTCCTTTGTACATTGCATTGATTGGGCCCCGCAATGTGGGCCCCGATAGCAGCAGCCATCAAGAACGCCGAACAACTGCCTCTGCACGCGCGTTAAATACACCGCTACTAGGCTAGTGACTGATCCAGCAGCGCGATCAGAACTATAATTTCCGTTCGGAAAAAAGAAAATATTGAAGCCTATTGAATTGCTTAAAATCAATGTTGTGTAATGTTCACCAAAGCAAGATATTTATTTCAAACAGAAATAAGGGAAGATAGCATACATAAAAATACACATCAATCTCTAATAAAGTTTTTTTTTGTGTTTTAGTTAATTCCAACACGGTTAAGAAGAAAAAAAAAAGAACAAAATGAAACCGAAGAACGATGTGCTGTTTTAAGATGATGATAGAACGCGGCGTTAAGATAGAAAATCTATGCTAGACTTTGGAAATAATCAACAAAACCGAGACTGATTGCATGAGCAAAACGATATTGACTTGGGGATAGCTTATAGTTGGGCAGAGAAGAAAATGGACAGGAGGAAGCCCCAAATCAACTGTGATTTGTAAATGTACGTGAACATAGTTCAAATTAGCAACAAAAATTCCTCAACGCAATTTCAACAAAGGAAAACCGAACATAGCGGGAACAACTATTACGACCTTCTAGGAGGTACTAATTTCACCCCACGAGATTGGAGCAAATGTTTGAGAACAATCGTATTCCAACCGGGAGCTTTCTAGATAGCTACATCGATCAATTAATCTATTAACGTGGACATTTGACAGATGCACTAAAGGAGGGGCTATTGTCACCATGAATACATAAAAGTCAAATTGATTTGTATTGCTTACAATTTGATGGAAAACCCCTCCTTGAGCAGACAATCCAGCATCTCAACAAAGAGCTCCATCGTAGGGTAACAACGCCGTTAAAGGCAAAACAACAAACTATTTTGAGATAACCAGTTCAGAGAAAAACATACATACCATGGAAATGTGAACACATTGAAGCATACCAGTCTAATTCTTCGCGGCAGCAACCTTCTTCTTATCATCGGCACTTGTCTAAAAAATAGTAAATTTTAGGATACCAGTTCCCTTGCACGAATATATAATGGTTTAAAGCGTTGTAACAGAGATTTATTACGTTTTCTAAATCTCAAGATGCATCCTTCAACCAAGCTGATCATGCACTCTACAGAAATAATCGTGCAACCCTACTCTATTATTTGACAACTAACTGAAGAAGATATTCAGAGCTCAAGGAACTCACAATATAAAAGTCGTCGGCAGTTTTATACTTTTCAAGTTCTTTCTGCAAGAATGGATCGACAACGAGCTGTTTGGCTATTTTACATCTGAAAATCCTTTGAGCAAATGGAAACTCAAACCAAAGCAAGCTGAACAAAGCGCTCACCGTTTCATGAACATGAAGAACTTCTCTAGACCGTACAACTGCCCATTTTTCACATCGGCAATACAGTCCTTCACAAAATTTTTGTAAATTTCCGGTCGGAATTTCTTTTCTAGCCCGTAGCTATAGAAGCGGAAAAGAGCTTCAATACCATATCGGAATCTAAAAGAAGGAAATGAAACACCAGCTAGAACAAATCCAAAAAAAACCATAAAAACCCTTGAGACTTTTTGATGATTTGATTGCTGAGCTCAATCCCAATCCAATGACTAACTTCAACGTGTGAAATTCCATTTATTTCCAATTCATTTTTCATTCGTTTTTTCTTCATATCAAATTGATCGTTCTTGAGAAGCATGTGAATAGGAGTAAGGCAGTCTTTATTTGCCATTATTTGCCATACGATTTTGCCAGATAGCCCGGAAGGCTGGAAAGCGCACTTGAGAAATCAGAGGACGCTTTCACACTTCAAAGACGTGCGTGTTTTCAACAAAAGTCCGACTGAACGACAGCGTTGCTGGCCACATGTTGACAATGCAGGACGGTTGCTTCAATCGGTATCGATCGGTGTCTAGCGTGTCAATGCGTGGCCAGCAACGCTGTCGGTCGAACTTCGGTTGAAACAACGCACGTCGCTGAAGTCTAAGTATGCCCAGTGGGTACTAAAGCATTTCCCATTGACTAACCCTTCAGCAGAGTTTCTCAGAGTCGCGTGGCCTGGCATTGTTGATGCTTTTTAAGTCAAGCAGAGACGGACACTTTCTCATAAAAATTTCAAAAAGGTCAAAGAGCTGCCAAGTAACTGAGCTTTGTTTTGCCACATTCCCTCGAATCCCGCCCAACAAATAGCAAACCTTCGCAAAATGTATCCCAGATTTTGCCTTCCGAATCTTCAACGGCTTTCGAATAGTTTTATCTGAAGTGAACCCTCCTACAATATTAGCGTCTAACAGATTATCTAGAAAAAAATGTCGAGAGATATTTGACCCAGATCAGCGACTCTCTCTTCAAAACGTAATGAACTAAGTTTAACTATTGATCGAACCAAGTTGTAATGAAGAATGGAGACCACATCCCTATTAACAAACTATGCTCCTGGATACTCTCGAACTGAAGTGATTTTACATTGTACTTACCCTTTTTCATCATCCTCAAGAGCGAGTTGACGGAACTCTTCATACATTTTTCGATTAAAATTATCTCGTAAGAAGAATGACCAAAAACGATATAACGTGTTCATCTCCGCACAGTCGTATCCAAGGCTTTTTCGTTGTTTTAGGCAAGACTGCCTCCATGTAGAGTACACCTTAAGGAAGAACAAAAATGGTCTTCAACAACACATCGGCAATGATTTACTTACGTTTTGGACAAAATTATCCTCTTGTAATAAAGAAACCGACGGATGTGCTGGAGGAATCTGACTACTGCTTGCGGCGATCCCCACCGGGGCAGGTGGAGGTGCTTCGTCACGTCCAAGAACCCATGCCACAGGCATTTCGACAGGAGGATTGGAGCTATGCCTATTATAGCAAAATGGTGATCAGGACCGTAAAGGATGCAATAATCTAGGAACTACTACCAGTTCTAAAGAGCTACAATGACTCGTTGGCTGCTTTCATAGTCCATGATTTGGCTAGCGACCGATCGCGGACCCACCGAGTGAGCGACCGAGCGCTGGAGCTGGACCGATCGCGCGATCGGTCGCTCGCCAAATCGTGGACTATGAAAGCAGCCGTTCTAATAAAGAAATAGAACAAATGAACAAGGACCTCGTCTTCTGTTTGCGTGGGGATTTCGCATCTATGAGTGCCGCCGGCTTTTCCACCGGATAGAAACGAGAAACTTTCTGCTCCACCGATTCACGTCGTTGCATGGGACTCTTCGGCTGAAACAGTCTTCAACAATCAGCATACCACAGCCACATTCTTTGCATTCATATCAATTTGAAAAAGCAGTCACACGAATGCAGGGAACATGATCACAAAAAAGCAAAGAAAATTCCCGTTGTTTGGCGCTGCGCACATACCACAACACCAAGAGAAGACCGTTCTTTTGCCTTCTGGGTCCATATAGATGGTGGCGGGGTTCCCGCTTGAGCAAGAGGAATGTCGGGCGGTGGTCCCTGTTCTGTCGTGGCAGCATCCTCTCCTTTTTGTAGACGGAACTCTTCTTGGTTAATCGTAGAAATCTTGGACTTCACCTGTAAATCACACCACACCTACGAACCACGTTTAAAGAGACGTTCACAAGGTTTTGTTAATAATATATTATAAAAAGGTCCGTCTCATTCCACCCATACATCAACCAACCATGGACAAAACAGCAAAATAAATCGCATCCATTGATTCATATTTAATGTACTAGTGTTTTATGCTTAGACGCCGCACCAATGAATAACCATTCAACAACAATATGGTAATGCAAACTCGTTGTTCAAAAAGTTATAAGGAAAAAATCCGAAAAGGATTCAGAAAGAATGAAAATATTTTGTGAAATACATTTAACCTTCGAGAACTTCCAACACATCCGGATTTGTTTGAGTAGCAAAATCTGAACGACCCATTCCAGCCCTTTCCGTGGGTGCCCAACAAATACCGCAAAGTCTTCCCAATTCAACTTATGACACACATAGATAAAGATAAAAAGAGCGCCCATTAATTTGACGAATTACTCCATTCATAGATTCGGGAAACCGATGTGTGCCACTCCAAAGGTAAACTAAGAGGTCAAAGTAAGAAAATACGCGCTACGGAAAATCTCGAGCTCCAAAATAAGCCCCTTCCCATTCATCCATTCTCAAAACCACGGTGTTAATCATTTCCTGAGGAAAAGAGGATATTTCACCACACATGCTAAACCATAAACCTAATATTATTCGCAAAGTGAAGAACTTGTCTAGCAACTATACAACTAACCGAAGCTTCCTTCTCGACAGGTGCACTCCACAGCTCTTCTTCATATCTTCGAAGACCAATTTCAACCTCCTCATTGAATTCTGCATGATGTTTGGAACGAGAAGTGAAATCACCGGTTCTATCCAATGTTCGTTTCATGGGCGTCATGATTATCAACTTATTAACAATATCATCACCGATTTCCTCGAATGCATCAGCACTGAAATAGGTTCAACATACATTTCAAGTTTGCTTTCCAGAGAACAGAAGAACCAGTGTTCTCAGCAACCCCTTGTTTCAGCTAACCACTGATGCAGCTGGTGATAAGGAGTCAGTCATTCCAAAAACGCTAGCACAGGAGCATAAGCAGTCGCACCAAAATTACTAATAGATAGTCATTCCCAAAGAGAGGTTATTTAATTGCGCTTCAGCAATCATCCAAACTACTCAAAGTACTACTATATACAAGAGGGAATATGAAGCTGTTTCAAGTATAATTGTGTAAAATCAACAAATCAAACCTCAAGCGAATACCCTTTAAGGGTTTGTCCCGTTTAGGAGTTTCACTGCCACCTGCGCTAATTTCCAATTCATTATCAAACTGGAAATCCAAATCTTGCTCTCCACCACTTGTGTCCTTGACGGTGGTGGGCTTTTCAGCACGTCCTTTTCCTTTCCTTTTCGGTTTGACTTCCTCCCATCCCTAAGTAAGTTATTTTATACACACGAGAAAACAATGAAAACCTTGCTAGGAACACCTCTTCTGCCGAAGCAGGAGTAGGCTTAGAAGTAGATGAATGTGGCTGCACTTTTTTCTCATTGGAAGGCTGTGGGCCAGGTGCTGCTGCTTCAGTTTTGGGAGCCGCGGCACTCTCCTGAAATATCCTGTTGAAGGAAAAGGCTAAAATTAGATCCCTAAAGAGATTGAACTGTGGAAATGTATTCTCAGAAATACGTTTCCACTAAAACGATTTCACCGTAATCATCATTTTAGTTTTCTTCAGCCAAAGCTCATCTCATTTAAAAAAAAGACGCAATACCGTACGTATTACTTACATCGCTCTGCTTTGCTTGCTGCTCCTGTTGAGTCTTCACCTGACTTGCAGATGGCTCAGCAGTAGTAGATCCGGATGCCGTACTGACAACAGGTTCACTTTGGCTTGTAGTAGGCTGAGCGGGATGCACTGTGGGGGCCAGAGGCCAGTCCGTAGGATTCAAGCGGGGCCGAACCATATTTGCGTCTTCGGATAACTCTACCTAAAATGATAAGATTTCGAACAACACTAAGACACATGTTTTTTTTTNTTTTTTTTTGCAGAACATTACCTTTTCGCTATCCCGAAGACCTTCACAAATCAGTGTCAGATCTTGAGTTAAAGAACGAACACGTGGAAATGACGCAATAAGTGTGATAGGAAGAAATCCATCTGAATTCATCTTGCGGCGCAAAAAGAAATCCTTTTGGAGATTGTCCGCGGAGAAATAATATTCGCTGAAAAACGAAGACTGCGGAAAAATAATAGTGAAGAAGGAGACTCAACAGTAACAAAACTAACATTTGCTTGCGAACACAATCCTTCAACGTTTCGTCGTTAAGCGGCACGAATGGGGGTTGTGTCGGGTATATTGGGGCAAATGGTATGGCCGTATTGATAGTGTCACCAACTGCAGCAGTCAGCATTGTTCCTTGCGGGCTAAGAAGCGGTGTGACACCAACAGGTTCCGGAGGAGGTGCGACTATGTGAGGCTGCATGAGAGGAATAGTAGGACGAAAGCCAAATGCTGCCATATGTTGCTGTGCCTGTGCTATCATCAGGCTACAGACTTGTGGGTCCATTCCTCCGACACCGTCAAATGGCGGTATCGACGACATTGCATAATACTGTGCATATTGCGAATCCATAAGATTCATGTAATCAAAATTGTCTTCACCATCCTGGATTTCCTCCCAGTCCGGAAGAGGACCTCGTGCCTTGCGTTGGGCCGGAGTGAGTTTTGGAGGAGCGTGCGGGTTCCTCGATTGGTATCTATCGTTGCGTTGGTAGAATGCTCTTGGTTTGTCACTGTCTCTTCTCTCAGCGTTCTTATGCCAGTAATCGGACTTGGCGTTGATACCACGCATTTCACTTCGAACACCTTTCGATGATCCCGTTGAAATCCGATTACCGCCGTTGGCGAGGGGTTGTGGTTTCTCTTCCTTCTGAGGAGATTGAGGCTTTTTCGTGACTGCTGGATTCGCCGTTGTGGTTTTCGTAGACGTGGTTGAGAGTTCTGGTGAAGACATCGGCCCAACAACGACGACTTGCGAATCGTTTGTCTCCTCACCACTCAGATTCTTTTTCCAGCCTTGATTACCGCCTTGTGTGTAATAAATGCCATTCGTTGCGTTGTCAATTACCCTGAAGTAAGAGCAACCAAATAATTAAGCAGAACAACAGTACACTAACACTGAACACAGCCAGAAAGAGGAAAAAGAACAGAACAGAAATGAATGAATGAAATGGGTGGGAACACGAAAAACCTAGGAAATATTGATCCGGGGTTCGGAAAGGCGTCGTGTTCACGGAAGGTCCAAAGCATAGAAAGAGGGGGAGTGAAACAGCGTAGGCAAACAAGAGGTGCAGCAAAGAGGGTCGCTGAAAGAGCGCTACGCTGCAGAGGCCACCGACGGCGGGTGTGAATTATGGAGCTGCAAGCCCCAGCTGACGGCAGGAGCAAGCACATTGGACTTCTATTCCCTCTCTAACATTGACCGATTACATCGACCCTCTTTTCGCACAAAACTTTTGCAAATGGTCGTAATAGCTACACAGCAGACAGTGTGCGAACACTGTGTGGATGGGGTAGACGAAAATCATATGGGCACCGGTTGATCGATCTGTGGGTATGTATGACATGCCCTGACCTTGCATAATGATAAGACGATGATCCCTCAAATATGTCATACATGCGGCAATGGAAAGTGGTAACATAGAAGAGCGAATAACGAAAACATGATATCTAGCAGAGCTTTAACTAAGCATTGCTAAAACTCCCGAATCAAAATCTTGGTGGCAGCATGAAGTCCGGCAAACACAGACAATTATGCACCCACATGTAATCGATATTTTCTAGATTCCTCTGCAATACACTGCCACGACAACGCGCATCGTGCATTGCGCTATGAAGACAGGGAAATAAACAAATACAGGGCTAAAACTGGACTGTTTCAACAATATTGGTTGGAGCCCTTCCGCTTTATGACTTTACAACGGAGAGAATTGCTGCAACGAGTACGGATTCCCATGATCAAACTGTGACTTGTTTCCCCTCCCGAGTGCAGAGTTGGGTGGAGCAGTGCAGTTCATGGTGATGCTATTACCTAAACAGTACAAAGAACGAATTTTGCCTACAAAAACACCTTCCATTCGGTTAAGGAAAATGTTGTTCACCAAAAACTTCCCTAGTATGAAAGTGGATTACACGTTACCGTTCTACGTTATAGATCAGATAGCACCCGAAAATCCATGATTGCGAAGGAACCAGAAATCATTAGAAAAGGGTCGATAATCACCAAGAATTCACAGGGATTACCGAGAACGTTTCGAACTTCAATGTCATGTAAATCGGGGTCCCGGTCACGGTGATCAACTTGCCGATTACACCCCGCTCTTGAAGAGAATAGCTCTATCCGAGCAAACACGTCGCTAATAGAGGTTGAGAAAGTTGTAAAGAAGATATTACAGAGAAGAACATAAAGGGTACCGCAGGTATCATACAGACCATGAATTGTGCGGAAGGCAGTCGAGCAGAAACGCCCAGCAACACAAAAAAGAGAGTGAAACTGCAGAGAACTAGAGCCAGAAAAGAAAAATATGTACACAGAGTTGGAAAGGAAAGGTCGTAAAACAGAGAGGACGACAAGAGTAAGAGAAACAGCGAGCATGCTATGAAGCAGTTACAAGAAAGGCGTTCAATACGAAGCAGAAAAAAAAAATAAAATAAGAGTGAAGTAAATAATGAACAAACGGTTGATGAAGTTTTATATGTATAACATGCGTGGGCAGTTGAGAAAAAGGAGGCTTAAGAAAACAGAAAAGAAAAGAACAGAACAGAAAATGATACAGGACAGGTGTGACACTGAGAC
>UZAF01017631.1:23092-43786 GCA_900617895.1 Haemonchus placei
GAAAGATAGTGATCTGCAAAAGAGTGTGTTAGGGCTCCATTTATTACTTAGGTTCAGTTTTCAGCGCCATTTCTGAACAATCCTGTTACAACTTGACACCGATGAATAATGGGCAAAGAACTTATTCACATTCATGACAACATCGGAGCATAAAGCATTCCGTACCCCTTATTTCTCACCAAGCCATCGGTAACTTGACCGCGTATGAAGGATTTAATCTGAGGGCGTTAATCAATCCCGTCTGAGGGATGGACCCACGCATTCGACTTCCATTCAGAATCGTACTGGCCTATACAATGACTTGCAGTGCCCAGCCGATGTACAAGACAGTGCTTGAGCTGTCTGACGAATCTGGTAAAAATCAATCGACCCGGAGGGATGGAAGGTTGTTTGGTCTAGGCGGATATCGATCCGGGATTCAAACCCGTGACCGTGGGCGTGTGAAGTGTGCCACTTGCCGCTACACCACTTCCGCCCTTGACCGTGCATATGGTAAGTTGATAATTGAGAAATGCAAGGCTGGAGCATCACATACAACCTAATGATAAGGTTCTGCCTGTGCTGACATTTGAGAAACTACCCTGCAACTTATCCGACTATAAAAATTTGATAAGAAGTTGATATAGTTCACCGCCTGATAAACCAAGAGAAGCGTACAAATTGTCCAATGCATCTGGAGAGCCGCAGAGTGTTACTGTATAGATCACGCTACAAAACTTATGGACTGCAACCTGAGAAAGGAGAGGGTAAAGCAATATAGTAAAATTAAAAGATTCAAGGCTCGGCATCAGTGAAGCCCGTGAGTTCGCACTATGCAATAAGTACAACTTCCTTGAAAACGAGGAGCAAGCAATTGGCATGTAGCACATATGGCACATTGTCGTCTTATAATGTTCACGGGTGTCATACTACCCTCTGATCATGTAAACCCTATTCTTCGAAATTTGGTGAGGTGAATAATCCAGGAGTAAAAACGCAACTCGATCTCAGGGAATGTGCTATGACTTGATTTGCACTAACCTGGAAGAATAAATCAGAAGGAAGAGAAGACAGTAGACAAAATTCAGGGTCGTCAAAAGTTCACAGTTACTTACCATGTCTCACTTTCATCCATAGAACCGAGATCGGGAGAGTCGGAAAGAGCGGGATGAGACCGTTGAACATTTCCTGAATGAACTTTCATAATACTGGAAGCGAAACAGATCATAATTCATAGAGCTGCATTGAGATGGCAATATAGTGCCCTAATTAATGAGCGGAATGGTAGCGCACTAGCAGTTCAGAGAAATGGTGAAGAATTGCAGAAGAAACCCAAATATCTCAAGCTAGGCTGAACAGCTGAAACTTTCAGCAGGGATTTGAACATTCTTGAGGAAGTTACAGCAAAATCCCGACGAGTTGGAGAAGCAAAAGGTAGTTTTTGACGGAGCATGTAGCCAAAATATGTCTTCAGCTGAATTATACCAATTGGTTTTCTTCTTTTTCTCAAATTTGTACAATGGAAAAGAAAAAGAAAAGAATAATAATTAGTACTAAGAATTTGCAAAGGGTTCGACAACTCGATGTTTCTCATTCGAACAACTACTTCTCAACCAAGGATTGACTAATGTTTATCAATTCGACACCAAAAGAGATTGTAGTATATGTATAAGGATCAAACGCTTGACAGTCAACGTCTGAAAGTTGATTTTGCAATCCCTCTCCGTTTTAGAGCTCTGACAACATGAGAAAACGAAGAGCAATAAATTAAAAATTTGATGGCAGTTGCGAACGGCAGACAATTTCCAATATCGACTGAAAATTTCAAGTATGAGAAATACCGCGAGAAAACTACAGCGGCGCAGGAAAGAAAAAANCTTTGCTCAAATAATGATGAAATTATGACTTCATGTGTCAGCATTTCATTTACTCAAGTTTGTTGAATAAAAACTAAGAATAAATCCTCAGATATATTGCTTTATGGCCGTCGAAAATTAAGTTAGAACTCTGTCAGTGTTTGACAAATTCAGCGAAAAAAAATTTACTGTTGCAACGTCTGTGGGACCTTGTGCAGAGCTAAGCAACCTTACACGAGACCGAAAGCCCCAATTTCATGCTTATAGGGTAGTTCGATACTGATCAGCCTCGAAATAAATACGAATGTAAATCCTCTCCAAAATTATTTTGAGTAGATGTTGAATTGATTGAAAAGAATGAAAAATTACTGTGATAACTGACGCTCATTCAAAACCAACATATGGCACAATGTACGATGTGTTTTTGTCTAAATTTCTTTACCAGGGCCCGAATGATCACTAATATCAGGGAGAGATTCTCCCCCTGATTTTACGGTTTTAGGTGATTACGTTCTATATAGCTTAGGGTCTGAAATAGAAAACAAAAATACCATTTGGTTTCTCCTCTTTTTTCGATCCAATTTTATCTCGTGAGCTTGCTGGCTTTCCCTTGTTACCATAGTCCACTTCTATTTCGATTTTCTTCCAATTGTTTCTACCTTTTGAATGTTTCTGTCCATTCCCAACACTCTCTTGATCCTCCTGAAAACAGAAAACTTCAAGATGACTATTTATGTGAACAAGTACTACATTGTTTACCCCAAATCGGATAATACTGCTGGAAAAATGAAAGGTTCAGTATTTGGAATTAGCCTGAACGAAATGAAAAGGTTAGCATAACAAAAAAGTACAGGTATTTGAAGTGGGCAAAATGATCTATTATCGCATAATGGAAAAATTCATAATATAGATTCGCAAGCAATATCTACACCCGAGAACCTGTGCGGTTCCATAAGGTTGTTAGAATCGATCAACGTCTTGAGCTTTCCATGCACTACCGATAATTCTGGAGCAACCAATACTCACAAATTTATAAGGGTAGCCTTCATTTACCAATGGGGAACAACCTTGCACTGTGACTAACAGCTAACACTTATTTTCAACCCTCCTGTTCTCTCTTTCCATGAAGACTGATGCTGGTCGCCACTTTCCCTCTCATAGTACATATGTATATTTCATATGACGTAGCATTGAATGGCGGCGGGTCATGGTTTGGCGTACTTTGAACCAACGAAACCTTGTCTTGCCAATGCAGAAAATGCAAAGGGAAATGATTCGGCTGGCAGCTAAATGACTGCGTTGTTCCCCAGTACTTTGAACATTTAGCCTGCAGGATCGTATGCTGAAGTGATACATATTTATGGAATAGCCATCTGAGTACTTTATGGTCAATATGTAACTGAAAAAATATTCANTTTTTTTTGCAAAGAAAAGGAAATTAGACTTCCCAAAGATATACGCAACTACCAATGCCAGTCTAATAAAATTGTAAGTATCGTTCTGCATGGCAATAAAAATTACTGAACTAGTACAGCTAAAAATTTGCTTTTCCCCATAATTAAACAATGATGCCACAAGTTCCCCTTTTCAGAAGCGTTACGAGTAATGATAAAGTAACTGTTTTTTCTCGATCTTATTCACAAAGTTGTTACACATTACATCGACAGAAGGTGAGCACAACATTCGGTTTTACTTAAAGATCGATAGAACTGAACGAATATAATCGAAGTTCATTAAAAACTCATGCACGCTCCTGGAAACAATTAAACCTGCAAGCTATTTTTTCAGCTGCTGTCGTCAAAGGATGGCGGTAAAAAATCACACAAAAAGTAATGTACTGAATGTGCACCACAAAGCTCGAAGAGCGGGGAAAAACGAGCTCATTTCGACAAAAAAACAAGGAACCTGAAGGAAGGGAGCTATTGCTGTGATCTAAACTTGCTCGAATATTCTGAATAAAAAGCTGAAGCGCTTTTAAAAGGTTTTTCCTCAGAAACCAATCAACAATGCGATCGGAACGGCTTTTTTTTCGCAACAGGTGAGAAAGAAATCTATTTTGAAAGAATTGAGAGGGCAGTCGCTCCGAAAAGGTATTTCTCCTGTATGCGATGATATTATTATAGTTTAGCGCACCCAGGATGGGTAGATCCTGAGGGGACGCAAATCAGCAAAGATGTGAAGCTCAAGCCGCAAGTATGTTTACCGCACTGGTTACTACTTTCCGAACAGCTGCAAAATTACTCTTGGAGAGATATCGCAAGGACGCTGAAATACGGGCAAAACGTTCAGCAAAACATAACCGAACGGGGCTCAAACCCGAATCAATGTTTTTCGGACACATTGCTTGTGCACTGCACCACCATGACCTTACATGCTTTCCGCAACCTTTTGACGGCATGCTATCATTAGCACTAGCAATTAGGTATCTCTTCATCACGCGACATAGATTACCAGACATTTTGGGATAATTAGAGAAAGTACATACTAAGCATCACTACGCTCAACCTATAATTAGATAATAACTATAACCATCTACTTACAATAACCGCTAAGAAAAAAAAAAGCTACACCACTAATCTCTTGTGAAGCAACGTTGTTAGTCAAATAAGTCGGCAATCATTGAATAGGAATTCAAATGGAAAACAAGGCCGTGCAGATTTCAAAGAAGAAGACATCTCACCTTAACTGACTCTGCAGTAGGCGAATGTTGCCGAGAATCGGTTCCATTCGCTAAAATCTCTTCCTGCTTTGCAGCATCCAAAGTAGGCCACTCCGGATCAATTGTTTTGGACTTGGCTACATCTGTTGCCGCTACTGTAGCTGGATTATTAGAAATAGACAAATCCTTACTCTGAAAAGTGTGACACATGAGAATCGATGGAATAAAAATGAAAGACTGATCACAAGAACCACTTCACCTCCTCTTCCACTGGTTTATTCTCTTCAGCACTAGTTATGCAACCAGATTCTGAACCATGAGCGGAATCGCATGACCCTGTAATTATAGAACTGAACAGAAAGAAATAAACTAAAAATGACTTTTAGATCATACCTTTATTTCTGAACCATGCATTTACAGCGGGTAGAGGAGCTGGCTCTAGTACAACAGGTTCCTGAGGGGCCGCAAGTTCCTCCATAGCAGGAGCTTTTTCTTCCTTAACAGGTTCTGGCTTAATTCCACGCTTTTCTTGACGATCTCTGTATTTAGGAGGGCGACGCCTATTTCCAAAATTTCTGTCATGCTTCTCATTTCGATCTGTGCGATCCTGGCGTTCACCCTTTTCATGTCTCTTGTCGCTTTTGTGGTCCGTTTTCTGAGTAGAACGAGGCGGCGAAGCTGTCCTGCCTGGTTGATTCTCAGTAACTGATTCTCCGGTTTGGCCAGATACCACTTTAGCAAACGAGAGCATGGGTTGCCTCTCGGCCATACCTCCCCTTCAATCCAGGTTGGTCACCTCCAGCGATCGTCCAAAACCTCAAAAACTTCCTAGTCATTTACAAGAAAAGGAAGATGTACACCACTACTCAAATGCACGCAAATCATAACAAATCATCGTAATATACGTATATTCTTACAAACCATTTCACTAACAAACAGATTATACAACTGAAAGAATTATTAAAAAGGGCGGGGCATGAAGAGAAAGGTGACATCGGTTTACTGCGTGAAACTCCTGCGACAACAGCTTGGAACCAGCACAGCCGCACATGTCTTATGGGCTGCTACGCAGTACGGCTGGCGTATTGTTTGCATATCGCGTCGTACGCCTTGGAGGACGATTGGCGCAAAGGCTGTTCCGCTCGATGCCTGCCAGCTTTTTTGTTCGAATGTCGATTGAACCACGTTCGCTCGTCGCCGGCTATGACTTTCGGGGGACCTTAGGTGGGGACAAAATCACGGAAGCACCTCTTAAACTGCTCTGAAGTGACAGATAAGTTCAAAAAAAGTCTTGGTCATTTTCTGTGTCAAAAACTGCCTTAAAAAGTGGAATAGTCAGTTTTCCTTGTTGACGTGAGGTTATGCCATAAATCCTGTCGGAGAGTCTTCTAGCAGGGAGGTCGCATGGGCATACTCAGAGAAAAGCCAAGTGACACANGGCATTATCTCGTTTGGAAAGTTTTGGTAATGTTTTTAAGAGTCAGAGGTGAACATGTGCCATCATCAGGCATGCTAGAAGCGAAGACGTCACTGAAAGGGGAAACGGTGGAAGTCGTGGGAGAGGAAATGGAAGAAATGACACGAAGAGTAGGTTCTTGACGTTTTGCTTCACGAGCAGGCTCTTCTTCCTATCAGTAGCCACATTTGCTGACAGCGTTTTGATATGAATCATATCATCAACTTAGTCATCAATGACGGAGTTCCATTCGTCCTTCACTTGGTAATCGTTGTAAGGCCTTTGCCCTGGAGCTATTTTGAAGAAGACGCCTCTAGAACAAAGGCCTCACAAGGAGTAGCAGAAGCCGTCTCTCTCTCGAGAGGAACTTGTGATATTGCTTCCTACTTGATTTTTTTCCCAATATGCTACAGTAGTATGGTTCCGGAGTACTGTAGTTGGGTGTAATCCTTTATTCGGTATGTGCAATGTCCGCTAATTAGCTCACTTTCAGTTTGTTGAATTCAAAACATCTATGCTGCCGAACGGTTTCCAGTCGAATGTTGGATTAACTAACCTAATAAAGAGTAGCATTTTTGAGCAGAACTTATGAACTGTAGAATTTGAGCCAAGTTCTTGTTGTCGAATCACCTATCACCTGTCTTCCTATTGACTATCGATTTCCTCGAGCAGGCGCCAGTAAGCTCTTCACTCGTAACTGACGCGAACGGAATGGTCCAGTGAATTGTCCTCACTTCAGAGACTCGAGGCGCAGCGTTCGTTTCGTTCAGAGTTTTCGTGAAGAAGTTTGACCATCGCGCGGTGGGTCAGGCATTCCTGGTGTTCGTTTTGAGTTCCGAGAGATCCAGTGGCTGCTTTCAGACTACGACGATTCCATCTGCGTGCGTGCTTGCGCACCTACAATCGCAGGTAGATTCGTGCGTGGGAGCAGCGAGCGCGAAGCGACGGCGGCGCTAGCCGCCTGTTGACAGCATCGGCACGTGATTCATCGACGTCTAATGTTGTCAACACCTGTCTAGCGCCGCGTCGCGTAGCCGCTCGCTTGCTCGCACGCACGATTCTACCTGCGTACAGGCACGCACGCAGGTAGAATAGCGAAGCCTGAAAGCGGCCAGTTGGTAACCGCTCTGGTTTCACGTGCTTTTCTCGTTCTCCAGTACGAAAGCCTAGTTACGAAAAATATATTGGATACCCTTGTTCCAGTGTGAACTGCTTATTTTTATCCAGCGATTTCCACCTTAGAAGGGAAAAGTGCTCATAGTTATTACCATGATTAGGTCTGCTTTATATCAACAATTCATGGTTGCAATCATGAATTTCTAGCATAAAGTAAACCTGATCATAGTAATCACGGTTTCCGTGCATACATCATGACGATAATCGCACCAAAACCTCGCAGCAGCTTAAAATTCTCTAGTTTTCTGATTCACCTAGAGATGTCTACCAAGTAAGGTTTACGTTGGGTATGGTTAGGAATGGTGTTAGGGTTACAGGGTTGAACATATCAGTTATTTAGCATGCCTTTATTGAAAATGACTTTGCGACCAAGTGCAGCAGTCCTTCACAGTTGTTGTTATGTGTCACGTTCGTTTTCATGCTGAACGACATCAGTGTCTTTCCTATTCCTTGAAATCTGATCACCACTAGCTTTAATCTACATCTTCTATTGATTCGCATGACCAAGCTTACTGTATAGAACTTTGTGTTTTCATCGCAACTTTACCATAGTATCTGCTGTATTTTCAGACTGCATGAAACGTATTTGGAACAGGAACTGGGTATCCTTTGCTCGACGTTATCGGTTCAAATCTAATCATGAGAACAAATGGGCGCGCTGGCGATACGCTTCTGTAGCGCTAGCTGGAGCAGGAGCGTTTGTGGTTCATGAGGGGTTTTCAAGAAATACCAGTTTGGATATACTAGGTAAGTCTAAATTACTTTGATTTACCCTATTTTTGATTGCACATTGCTTTTTCTTCTTTGATTCCCTTTCGGTTTTGAAGAGGCATTCTGATGTGCATCAGATTAAATGCTTCAGCATAAGGTTGTGGCTACTATCATTGCAAATACTAATCCACTACGAAGGAAGCTGGACATGTTTAATTTCTGCGTCTAAACTGTGCGCGGCACTATCAATGCTGATGTTGAGAATCAAGTTGAAAGAAATGCGAAACAGGCAAGAGGACTGGGGCCTCAAAGTGAGAAAAATAAAGAGGCATATAATTGAAGGCAAATAAAACGATTGGCGTCTCTGAAGAGATTCTAAGAAGAAGGTACGATACATGTAAGACAATGGTGCATTTCAGTAGCCCAGCCATTTCAGGGAAAGTAATAATATGATCAAGAGTTATTTTTTCTTTGAAAGCTTATCGGACCGAACTTGAGCCAAGAAAATAGTTCATCAGTAGTCTCGGTAGAGGAAATAGAGACGTCAGGTAGACGAGTTAGTTGAAATCATGACGGTGATGCTAACTAGCTATTATGGATACAATGCTTATTCCAAGTATGTAGACACACCCCAAGTGTTCCCATGAAGAAAACTTCAAATTTCTGGGTGTAGCATCTCCCCCGATCAAAAATTCGGATGCGAATATCTAGGATTACTTAGGCTCTCAGGTATTTTTTCCCTGTTTATGTTTTTTCAACTGTTTGAAAAAATTTTATACCAAAAGTGTGTGGAAATACATAATACAAAAGACAGAACTATTGGAATCCAGTCGTAAAAGATCGTGGGTAAAATCACTTTTTCTTCATTACTTCTCTATCAACTGCCTAGCGACGGAGATGGCGTCCCGTAGACCTTTCATGAGTCTGAACTGTGCTCGGGAGATCAGGACAAGATCCTTCAATCTTGAGTCGATTAGTCTCTCGTACAATATTATGACATGCAGCGCTGTCAAGCTGATTCCAAGATGGTTGTAACAAATTATTGCGTCCTTTTCCTGCGTAATGCTAGGACCGATAGTACTGCTTTTACACGCCTCTGAGACTCTTCTCTTAGCACAAACATTGTTTGGAAACCGTGTGAATCGCCCAATCATGTGCTCTCTGAGCGCTTTCCATGTCTCTGTTGATCCTATCTGTAGGCCCTTTTGCGGGCAAATTCTTCGTTTAGTAGCTTGTCGAAGTTCTCTCTCCACTTCGTTGACCTTAACTGGCTTCTTTAGGATAACAACCTCGCTGTCCTTTACGGCCCTCACTACTCCAACTCTATCATTGTCGGAAGCTCAATGGCGGGCTTCCGACAATGATAGATGAACTTGTCTTCTTTTCGAGCCTGTCGTACTTGAAGTCTACTTCCATGTTCTTTGCCTCGGTACGAACGAAGAACTTTAATTCAAATGGATTTGCTCAGCAAAACACAGCTAACCAGTCCGTTAGAAAACCCCTAGAGATGGATCTTAAGGTGTTCACGTGCTTTTGCTACCCATTATATTACGTTCGTACGGTAGATGAGTGACTTCTATCTCCTTTGCTGCTTGCCTGCTCTGTACGTATCTTTTTATTCTGTTTTAGGTATAGAGATTGGTTCAGCCAGTTCAGAGGTCTCACGTTTCTTTGCTGGAACGCGACTAACAGAGCACTAAAAGTATGTCTCGTTCGTTGTCTTGCTGCAAGATCCATTCGGCTGACGTTTTNTTTTCTTCCACCAATGATAAGATGGTTTCAATAGCCATGTTTCTGTAGCACTGAACAGTCCCTCGGCCTTCGATTCTGAAAACAGGAGCCAGCTCCATAAACGCCAATGTGCCGGACACCATTACCGATCCTCCGTCGTGCTTGGCAGAGGGTTTAGTTCTCCCTGATCGCATTTTTGACTGGAATGACTTACATACTCGATGCAATCATACATAACCAAAGCGGTTGAACTTGCTTCTGTCGGAAAAAGCACCTTTCTGCGGTCGCATAATGACCTCTGCGGGTGACGATCAACGAACTCTTCTCTTAATTTCCCATTGTTGCAGCTAAGTATTGCCGTTTACAACAACTTTGTATTGCAGCAAGGGATGAAAATGCCCGTCATCAAGTTCATACGGATCACAAATTAACTAAACGTGAGCTACGGTTTCTACAATTCGCTTCTATCGAGTACGATGATGTTATCTACATGAGTCCTATGGATTTCATCGACTCCCTAACACTGGATGCCCCACGAGGTTAGTTGCCGTTTCAAGTTTCTGTCGTAGTATTTTCCAAACATCACTTGCTTTTGTTTATCCCGGGGCATATATTGTAATGTGTGTAAGATAGCACATGATATTATAAGAATGCCTTGTAAGTTTCCCTGTTCTTACTTTTGTTTTTTTTCATCAGCTCTCAGGCTATAAAAATTTTACCCTCTATGCTATAGTTACCAAAATAGCTAGTAAGCCATCGTAACTCTTGTTTTCAACCAAGTTTTCTGTTGAATTGGTAGAATAGGGTTAATGCCCGCCCGGCACGTATTTTGCCTTGTTGGTTTCTTCCATTTTTTTCTCACCCAAAGCTTTCATCGGATCAAATTATCAATTTATGTAGAAGCTACCGTCATTTGTCAAGATGCCTCGCCCACTGCAGTCGCCCAACAGTAAATTCATCAGTAAGCATTCAGAGCGTGTGTACCGAAGAGTGATAAAGGAGAAGGAATTGAAGAAGATGCTGAAGAACACTCCAGCTTTTCGATCAGGAAGCAAGGAATTATTTCGCTCACTCGATCAAAATGGCATCATTTCTTACTCGGAATACATATTCCTCCTGACTTTGATTACAAGTAGGTTTCATCTTAACAACATTCCGCAACAATGAGCATCATTGCGACGATTCGATAGACTACATCACATAAATACTTCACATCAAACGCAACGTCATGAACTGCGTATTTCGCCTTTTAATGGATAGAGCACATATCTGCTCAAATCTAATTTTATACCAGGCAGTAACTTTGCAGTCGTTGATAACTTTCGACCATCCGTTGTGTAAACTAACACACTCTCCTTTTCCTCCAGCTGTAATCCTTCCGTACTAAATTTTCCCCGCCCTTCGAAGCTATTTTCGGCATATAAGTCGTTTCTAAGAAACAAAAGATGTCAAAACAGCTTAGTAGATTTTGGTTTTTAATAATTCTTCAACTTTACTTGCGAGTGGATTTCGTTCGTTTGAGACAAATATGGTCAAAAGGATTCACGGGTATCTCGAAATTATGGGTGTTTGTTCAATGCAATATGTTTTGAGCTTCTTACTGGTAAGCTAAGGATGACTATCGAATCTTTACACCTCTGCTCACATTATGTAGCATACTAGGCTACGATCGTGTATAGCCGGATACAAGCTCGAGGTCTCTTCATGAATTCCTTGGATTTGTATGAGGTATCCTTCCTCCATTTCTTCGCTCGTCAGGCTGACGAGAGCTAAGCTGTACCCACCCGACAGTCGGGTGGACTTGGCTCTCGTCAGCACCACTTCTGGACGAACTTGGCTTTGTGAGCTGAATCGCTGACTTGCTGTAGGCAACACGGACTGTTCAGAAGAAGGAATTGGGTCACGGCTTCAATACGTCTATCAGCATATTATTTAGGTACATGTTTACGTCAATTTTCCTGGTCACAACGGTGGAAACCAACAGCGCCTTACTGTTAGCCGTTTCTCCCAAAACCTTCACCGAAGCCGGTTTTGGTTCTACCGATTTTCCGCGAGAAATGACTCTGTAAGGGATTGCTAGCCAGACGATCGTTCTGCTGGTCGAGGAATGGCTCTGTCGTGATAATTTCTCCGTTAGGTAGAAAGACGGAGGGATGCATGTCCCCTTGAATCGAGTTTAGCAACCTGCATTTTTATTCCCACGCTGTTTATCGTTGTCAGAAATCAAGTGGCATTTCTGCATACGATAAGTTCCTGCTTCTTCTTGACAGTACACCTCATCGACGACTCCGGTAGGTCCAGCTACCTTTCCATCCTCCCGATGGTTTGTCGAAAATTACGATCCACCCGCGAACGGACTATAATAGTCCCATTCTGAGAACTTTGCCTTTCAACCCCACCCCTTCCTAAACTGTGAAAGTGATCCTGTTTCGTAGTATAGTTTATAGCCTGTACGGTCCCTGACGGAATCACGGGGAGCTTCCACTTGAAGCCATTCGTTGCTGCTTCCGCGCCGTGCATGCGAATAATCGCAGGCGGTCACACAGGATGAGCTTTCAAAGCAAGACTGGAATACTCCGCTTGCAGTGCACAGACTCAACTGAAAATACACTTCGGAAGTGGGAGTGAAAACTTGCAATACTTGAAAAGAAAACTGAATCTGGCCTCTTTTCGTTCCATACTATCGCAATCAGTTAAGAATGAACCAAGCAGCCCGACTGATCCTACCTTAGATATCCTCTATTCCGTGTGGCCGCCGTCAGATAGCAGGTCCAAACGGTAAAACTACCAGGTCATATTTACTAGCAGATCTTTTCGCTATGATCAAAGTATAGAGATATGAATTTCTCGGGTGCGCTTCGTTGCGCGTGTCCATCGAAACTAGGTCACGCCGCAGCCGCAGCACGCGGCGAGTCGGCCTGCGATATTTGACAAATGTCGCAATTGTCGCTAGGGCATACGCTCTGCGTTTGGTCCACGGCAGTCAGTTCAACAAGAAGATAACACAGACAAATGCAAATCATTTGCTCCAATGACACCTGGTGGTACTGTAATGTCATCTCAAGACCTCAGTGTGAAGCGCCGCGCGCGAAGTGGGCGGGGTGACCTACTTTCGACGGACACGCGCAACGGACGTTCTCCGAATTTCTCAGAGGCAGGTACTTAGGATGGCTTCTTGCTTGGCTTCCTTGGTCCTCGGTCCTCCTTCCCTTCACAGGTCTATTGCAAGGCTGCCTCCCAGACTGATTATGAGAGCAGCTTTGCAATAGTATTACTTTCCGGCTCGATGAGGAAGCGCTCCTCTGACCTTGTTATGAACAACCTAATCGCTTGCCTTTGTTTACCAATCAGCCGCCGACTACGCGTCAATTAATGCGTTCAAGTCAAATATCAGCCAACGGAGGGTCGGAATCAGCCTGTGTCTATTCTGGAAAATTCATAATCGTATCTTTCCAACAATAATATATAGGCTGTACGTGCCGTCAATACTTCACTTTTTTCGAGTGTTTTGTCGTTCAGTAAGCCAAGTTCGTAACGGTTCAAACAGTGTTTTGGTCTTACGTGCCTGGTATATTTTCAGAATCGAAATCCGCCTTCAAAATTGCTTTCTTGATGTTTGACGGAGATGACAACGGGAAAATTGACAAGGATGAATTTCTTTTGGTAGGTTTTTGCCCTCCATGCTTATTACCACTAGTAAAGCGTTATTTTATAGGAGCTGATACCCTTTTTGAAGTACTGAAACGATCTTTTCAAAGAAGAATATTCAAAAGGGCTGAAGGGCAATACTGGCATTTCTAATTTTTGAAAGAGATATTTCTGAGAAGGCTTCCTCATTTACTGTAAGGGCGTAAATGAGTAATTCTCAAATGGGGATGGTGTAGAACTCCTTTATTCCTCACACACCTGTTCTGAGCTGTTTTTCAACTAAGGCAGCCCTTCATTGTAATCTTCTGGTCTTGGATCGCTCTGGTGCAGATGCATGCCCACCTTTCGAATTGCAGCGACTTCTACGATTATAGTTTTTACTTATTATGTATTTATTTACGCACCTCGGTCTGTGAAACAAACAGCATGATGAGGCAAACTGAATGCGCTAACTGAGCATGTAGCTAAAAATATCCTGTACGTGACAGCAGAGCCCTCACGACAACTTGTCTTCGTCCTTGAAGTAATGGAAAGTAAACTTCTGCGCGTGATCACCCAGTTCGACAAACTCTAGATCGCGGTGCTCAGCTTCTCTTCCCAGTTCTCCTTCGAAGCTGAATAGGTTGTTCGAATCAATAATCTGGTATCCTTAAATGTCTTTGTGTGGACCGATTCTAGGAATTGCCACTCAATCAAAAACAAGGTCTCGCGAGAAGTGTTTAATGGTTTGGTATTGCAATAAGTGGTGTTCAATTTGTTGTCGTTCAGTTGTTTGCTGGTTTAGTTTTGTTGTGCTGCTTGTGTTTGTATAAAATACGGCTCGCCTCAGTTCCATACAGCTCTCCCGGAGCGCGATCTATCCGAAGAAAGGCTAAACGAGCTAACAAACACAGATTCACGTGGTTCCGCTTTTTTGGAGTAATCTCCCTAATTAGTTTCGCCATAGAGTGTATGCATGTAAGGGGGACGAGACGGACCCATATTTCACGTGGCTGCCGCGAGAGATCGCTTTTCAAAGTAAAAATTTTGGACAACCGCAACGAAGGTAGCCAGTCACTTCAGATTCGAGGTTTGATGACATCACTACGTTCCACTCGCGGTGCTCAAACGAACAAATCAGATGATGTAGGTTTTTGACGATTTGTTCTAGTTAAACTAGAAGATTCCGCCTCGTATGTTTCGAGAACATTCGAGCTCCCATCAAGTATTTCCTTTTGCAGTCGTGCCAATTGGATGTGTCCGATTTTCATTTTTCGGTGGCACGTCCTTTCCGACTTAGCTCAGGATCTGATTCGTATGCTTTACTATTTAGTGTAAGCTTTTAAGCCTTTTCTGATTGAAATTTTTTCTCTCTCTGCTTACCAGATAGATTTTAATACCATTGATCAAATTATCATAGATAATAATAGAATATCTTTCCAAGTAGAAACTTTCCAAATAACATCGACAAGAAGTTGTTAAGGTTCTGGGGCCTTTTCATACTGTTGTAGTCATCATATTTCGTAGCACGAACAGTGGTGTTTCTGATAAGTAGTTAACCTCTTAGGATGTAGTGGTGAAGTGACAAGTGGCGCACTATCTCCCGCACATGGTTATACGGGTTCGAATACTGGATCGCTACTCACCCAGGCCAATTGAGCCTTCTATCCCTCCGGGTCAGTTAATTGGTATCAGACTCGTTTGGGAATTGAAATCACTGAGTTTTGCATGGTCTGGCCACCACAAGTCATTGTATAGGCCATTGATGCAGTCATTGGGATTAGGACTATGTAATTGCAGTCAGTATGTGGGGACATATTTTTCTCGAACTTAAGCTTGGAAATATGCTCTGAGACAGTCAACAAGGTGTCTATAGTTTGCTACAACTTTCTTAACAACCAATATAACGTTTCATTTCAATTTACGTTTACCAGTGCCTCAAATTTGAACAGTGACGCTACGGGCAAGTTTCGTACAAGAGAGAAGAGCATGTTGTGTAAGAGTAGCTATGCACGAGTCTTGCAGTTCTTATTATTGTTTTGCAGCTGTTTTGATGTGGTTGTGCTGTTGTGTATCATACTAGCAAACAAATTCTTTTTTTTTTGCAACGAAAACGCTGACACTACATCGGCGCCTAATTAACGCATTTAGAACCGCTGGTGGTTAGGATACCTTGAGGATACGTGAGCCACCCCAGCAACAGCAAAGTCGAGTGCTAAATCAGTGCTTTTAATCTAACTCTTCATTAGACCTTACATTTCTTCTTTTTTCCAGTTTCCCCTTTGCTGCTGCAACCTTTCAGTGAAGGCTAGTCCATTCTATCCTTCCCGAATTGCAATTGCCGAGGCCAGGGGATGAAAGCCTGGTTGGCTCAAATTGAAGATATTTTCGAGCTATTCTCCTTTTTCCGTTTTTCTGCTTTACGGATCTTGTCAACAACATCCCTAAAAATGTACAGTAATTACTGCTTCTGGCTACCACAAACCATGGCTCAATTTATTATATGGAATTCTTAATCTAATATTAATGTTGCATGAACATTTTGCTTAACATAACAAACACTTTCCGCTCTAGGACCTAGTTTTCGAGGGAGTAGCTCAGGTGATATAAAAGTCATCAGTTACAACAAACTAAAATGGTTTGAAAGTTTTAACGTCCAAGAATTTCGTCCTAAAATGCTCCAACACCTTCGATTTTCATTAGAATCGATTGGCTCCGAGATTTGATCACCGAACTCTTCGCTGACAGTTCGTATACGAAGACTACCTCACTCGTGGAAATGTTAGAACTTGTGGGAAAAAATTTGTAAGCAAGCTAGAGAACCCTCAGTTTAAAAAAAAAACGCCAAGAGAGGCGATCACGAGAAGCCAAACTAGGGATGAAGGGAAATGGTCAAAAAAGACTTCGCCGAAGCTAAACTATAGGATGAAAACGGCAATTGGAGACAGCTTACAAAAGCGGCATTACCTTCGGCGGCAGTGGATCAGTATTATGTTGAGAAGAAGAATAGTGGTAACAGGACTGAATGCTCTATGGGAGGGAATGCACGTCCGTAATCCAGCTGATACTTATAACAAATCCGCGAATGCTGAGTCCATGTTCATCGCACAAAGTGAGCTAAAGAGCAAAAATTCTTTACGGTTTTCCGATCCTGTGAGGTTTTTTCGATCCTATGGTTTTTTGAAGGTAGGTTCAGTGAGAGAAAGCTTTTAATTTGGTGCCTTACACTTGATATATATTTACATTCATTTTCGAATGGTGCAGATTCGCTTCACATACTTTGTTACAATTTAAACTCAGTTCAGCTGGCGTTGAACGAAGAACTTCTGAGGATTTTCTCAACACTCCTATCATTTACAGATCTCTAAAATGTTTGCTGCGCGCTCTGCTCAACTGTACGGAACTTGTCTCGTTCCCGTTGGTTCACTTCTCTCATATATTAGATGACTTTTTTTCTTTTTTAAATGTTCAAACATTAAGATTTCGAAAAATGAAAACATTGTATTGATCTCTGCTTGGTCTCAAGTGAGATTGTGGACGTTTCAGAAAAGCGAAGAAGATGTGAAGAAGCAGGATACGACTCTGTTGTTACACCTTTTCGGTCAAGGAGGAAACGGAAAATTGTCATTTAACGAATTCAGAACGTACTTTTTCTATTTTTGGGTTTCAATTTTGAGTTCTGCATTGCATCTGATCTTTTTAAAGTTTCTACGAAAACTTGCAAGAAGAAATTATGGAAATTGAATTTCATGAATTTGCACGCGGAAAATCGACGATCTCCCCCATGGACTTCGCACGACTCGTTTTAAGGCGAGTATCGTTGTATATGCCCTTTCACGTTCCTTCTTAGTAATGGGTTTTGTGGGCTGCCCAATTCCTGGCTGTGATGTTGATGCTAAGCCAAGAATTTACGACATGTTCGAGTGTTCTTCTTCGATATTTTATCGTTACTTGCAGTTTGCTCTTTCAGATACACCATTGTTAATAAGGACGACTATCACACCTACATTAATCGAGTGAAGGAGCGTTCAAGTCCTGACGATAAGGTGCGCTTTTGAGTGAAAACATATTACTCACCTATTTAGCTGTTTTAGGGTGTCACTCTCGGTCAGTGGGCCAGCTTTTCATTGTTTTTGAACGATCTGGAAGAGTTTAGCACAGCAGTACGTCTGTACGCAAATGCGAATATGCCAGTTTCACAGCCGGAATTTGCACGGGCTGTTTTAACGACCATCGGTATACTTTTTTTACGCTATAAGTTCAAACGTCTTCTTAATTCGGAAGGAGAATCCTAAGAATTCTTGCACCCTTCGAAAATCTCGAACGACTCATTTCACTTGCTTTACATAACAAAGGGTTCGGCTCTGATTTCACACCAGGGCACGGGGTTGTGTACGTTCCACTTGTGCAAAGAATTATGTCGCAGTGCTGGGGCGCTTTCCTCCAGAACTTTAAAAGTTTGAAAATCTCCTGATGTTAAACTTTACTGTTTTTGGGATGCGTTTGGCTTCCATTCAGGATCGAAACTTGTTCTGAATGCGTTTGAGACCTATCCCTGTCGTGAGTGGGCAGCTGATCTGCGATCACAGTATTCATCTAGCTAGATGAGCTGTTCCCAATTTACCAACGCCGGGGGATGGAAGGGTCGGATGGCGTGGGCGAGCACCGAGCCGGGATTCGATATTCAAACCATGCTTGTGTGATAATGTGCCACTTACCTCTACACCCTTCTATTTGAGATTCTCAATTATAGGCGAGCCTTTGGACCCATACGTTGTCTCGCTCATATACAGGATCTTCGACGCAAATAATGATCAAACACTCAGTTATCCTGAGTTTTTGGCTGTGATGAATGATCGGTTGCACAGAGGACTCAAGGTAGGTGCTTGATTTTATGAGAATGTCTGCAAAATTATCATTTTTTTGAGAGAAGACATCAAAGATTACATATTTTAAAATAATAGAGTCCATATTTCTCTTGGTCAGCCCCATTTCACTAACGAGATAGTTCAGACGTAACTTGAATTCATTGATTGATTTCGTTCTTAGATAGTCGATCTTGTGGTTTGTTTGAACTAGAGAAGGATAGAGAGATAGAACATGCCCTGGTGCAGCATAGTCACCGCAACTTCTTGTAGAATGGTGAATGATAATCTCAAGTATGAGACAATGTGAAACTGAAAACCTCGATTTGAGCATCACCTGAGCAGCTCCGGCGTTTTCGTAAGCTGTACAATGTTACCTTGGGCGTGACTTGTGTTTCGATTGCCATGGAAGTAGGTGATGGGATGTATCCCCTCCACCACGTTCCAGTTCCGCATCGATGTCATAATCTTGACTCTCTGCTTGATCATAAAGATGGAGCATGCAATCTCGGAGCATGACTACCTTGAAACGGGATAGTAAATAAAATTGTTAAGAGCAGCATTGGCTCACTAATGTTGAGCGTTCTTGGTAGATGTTACTATTATTCATTGCTGCTTCGAATGTCATCATCCCGGGCCTCTTACACATTTATCTATTCCCATATTTCAGGGTCGACTGGATAAACCATGGGGATGGAGACCGTTCAAGAATTGCGTGGTGAATGAGCTATCCCGCTATTAAAATTGCTCAAGAATTACGGGGTAAGAGAATTCTCAAGAGTAGTTATCTAATGTTACGTTAAATCGATTTGTTTTTTTCTAGTTCATTTTTATCTAGTTTTCTGTGGGTCCCTTTAGGTTTCAAACATTCCCTCCTCGCCAAACATCCTCCAGCAAAAAGTGTCTATTTGCTGCCGTTTCACGGAAGTATTTTGAAAACAAAGTGGGGTGGGACTTCTTTATAAACCACTCTATCTTGGCTTGCAAGATGACCATAATCAGGGGCATGGACCGCATGGAAGCAAACAGTGGTGGTGCCAGGCGGCATTACCGTTGTGGGGTTGCAACGACGAGATCATCATACTTGACCCTGATTGTAAAAATATAAGTAAAGCTTGATATGAATTTGAGTCGAACTCTCACAGGTTTCTTTTAAACTTTATTCACTAAAGTTTCGGCGCTATCATCAGTGCCTGAGAAGATCGAAACAACTTGTGCTTATCCGATCAAAATCCTCTGTCATGCAATTAAAATTTGAGACGAACATAATCTAAAAACTAGCCACACATCAAAACTTCGTGGATCCTCGCAATCACCCAGCAACCGATAGTGGGAATAGAGTCAGCTGGGCTAGGTCTTCTTCAAAATCATTGTGGGAAGGCCAACTTATAAGTTAAGCGAAGTGTAGTCGGCGAAGTCGTGCACAAAAATGAATATGAACTGACTTATTTCACTCGATCGGAACGCTGCAGTTCTTACATTGAGCAGCTACTTGATAGCTAATGTTTACGTCCTTGAATGTTTCAAGGGCAATTGATATACAAGTTGATTTTACAGTGCCACTGGTGTCCGGTGATCGTAACAATCGGTGTTTGTGTGGCGGACGTCGATAGTCAGTAACGTGCTTCCTAGAACCGAGTAGTTCGCTCAGTGTGAAAGACGGACGAAGTAAGGGATGGTACAGAAGAAGATCCCTTCTTCACTGCTTAATGGTGCAATTCTTGCCAAATGTGATAAATGCTATTTTAAATGATTTTATTGTCAAATATAATACTTCAAGATATCACTTTCCGAGCTGTACCTCGTCGTGTTCATAAGTTATTGGTTAGGCTGAAGCGCTAGTACGTACATGAAAGAATGTTCATGGTCAGGGCTAGGAACACCCTGGTTGCTCAGGGCTCCGATTACCGCTTCAATCTCGACGCTATCAAAGCCTTTCTACAAATCGACGAAGTAAGACATAATGGTGACTTGTACTCTCGCGATAATTCAGTGAATCGTGTCACGGTGTGGATATTGACCGATTATACTGAACCCTCTCAGGAGCCATGCTTGCTCCTATGGCGGTCCTTCATTTAACGCATTCACGCATATGGCAGCCCACATGGGCTGCCAACAGCAATGCTCTTAGGACGGTAGCAGCCCATACGGGCTGCCAGATAAAATTGCCTGTCACTTCCTTATATCGTAATCTTATTGAATATTCTCAAAATCAATGAACTAGTCAAGGCTTAGTCTATATCCGATTCCCGTTGGCAAGGAAAACGTTATGAGGTAACGACTTTATCCAAACAATTAACAACCGCAGTTTCTCTCGTTGAAACATCGCAAACAGACAAATTTTCGCAAACAGAACACTTAGTATGAACTTTAGTAACACCTTTCCTAGCTTCTCCTAATAGGTAAGAAATGACCAACTATGCACGTTCACAGAAGGATTGCATCTTCTAGGATCAAAGAATTTGAAGGTATTCTTATTCTGAACGTTTGACAAGTAATTTGTTGACTTATGAGGTGAATTCTCAGTCTAGAAGGGGCTTTTTTGCCATAGTAAAGAGATTTAGTCTATTCATGGTGAGGCAGTGGACTACTGCAAATTTATTTGGTCAATCAACAGAAAGGTACTGAAACGAT
>UZAF01017632.1:0-11247 GCA_900617895.1 Haemonchus placei
AGAAAAAGTGTTCGAAGGTTATAACACACAAGGAATTCAATGGTAAAAGTCACAGGTTACAGAAAGCAACGGTATCCCAAAAAAAAAAAATGTTGGGTGTGCACATACTTTTGAAACACACGGTAGTGATAAGATAGTTACAGTGATACAGACGTACAAAAATACAAACATACAGAAAAACGGACATTTGTGGTTTACATATAGTAAGGATTCCTAAACATGTTGAGGAGCAAGTAAGTCATCTTCAAGTGCAAATTTCCATAAGAACAGATCCATTCATCAAACAATATATATTCCATTCTGTTCAGTAATGGTTCACCATCTTTCTGTGAGTTTCGCTGTCCCACCTCCATAGAAGGTTTTGGACTCATAGTTGAAAAAACCCCTTCAGGTGCTTTTTGCAGTTCTCCAGCGGATTGTGCGATTTTCCACTTGAAGAATTCCGCAAAAATCTAATAAAGAAGTGGTTTGACGGTGCTATATCCGGACTATATGATGGGTGTGAATGTGTGGCGCAATAGGATCGAAATTGCCGCATCGCGCCGAGAGCGACGAGGCGCGCGAAAGAAGGTAGCAGAGTGCAACAGCAGGTAAGAAATACAGGAACAAAAGAATTAGCAGTAGAATCATTCCTTAAATAATGGTCGTATATCGACCAAGCCCTATGAAAGACTCTGGAACTGTAAGAATGGCGAAAAGAATGGCAGCGACAGCCGCGTGCGGCGAATCGATTACACAAAACCGATCCTACTGCCCGTGTGCCTGGGTGTGATAAGACATACCACCAAAGCTCCAGGAATTTTGGACGGGCAAAAATAGGTGGAGTCTGGAGTTATACTGTTAGAAATCAATGCCCTTACAATATGCCTGTTCTTGGCGCTTATGTTCTATCGCTGCCTTCAAATTGTCTGAGTACAGCACCTTTTCGATGTCATCATTTGTCTATGCGGCAACAGCTCATACGAAACGATTCCCACTCAAACCCGCCAGCATTACAGCATAATTTTCCGCCTAGATTTTGACTACTGGAGTGGTTTGTGATGGCTCACATTAAAGGCTCCACGATTGTTTCCACTCCACCTTGTTGTATACGACCCAATCGTCGTTCTCTATCCACGGTTCATTTTTGTTTCGTTTTAGCAACGAGTCGCATACGGAAGCGCAGTCCATCACACTGTGCTCGCTCAGTTCGTGAGGTACTCAAACTCAAGGTGGCTAACAAAACCAAGTTCCAGCAAGTGGTCATTGACGGTTGATCTCTAAACACTCAGTGTTTCTCCTACTTTACGAGTAGTGAGTGCCTATTCGTTTCGATTAACATTATGATTTAGCCATTCTCAAGTGAGTTAGCCTCCCTGACGTTGCCGAGCTTCGAAGGCGAATTCACTCTCTTCAAATTACGCGAATCATTCATGCACTGTGTGTTCCCCTAGAACATTGTCTACTTGAACGTCACCAATTTTTCCCGCGACTGAGCCGAGTTCTTGCTCTTGCGTTAGAAATAAAATATCAGATGCTGAAAATGCGGCAATGGTCCCCAATTTTCACACAAGCCCTATACAGAAATACTTCGAGGAATGTTAACAGATTCTAACAGGAGTATAAGGAGAACTTAGCCTCCCAGGAACTACATAACTATGTGAGGTAAGTCTTTGTTCTTTGTATAACAGTTGATGAAAAGATGTTTAAAAACGGCGGTAACTTTACGGACAACCTAATAATATTGAATGACGATAATGAGGGATGAAATCTTCAGCTTCAATCGATTCCACTTACAGAATCACTTGTCTTTTTCTCAGAATCGTAGTGGCGGCCCACACTATATCTTGCGATGGACAGCCGATGTACAAGTTAGTAATTCTATCTTCCCTAACTAGCCTGCTGCCAAGTACTGGTCCCCGAAACGATGGAAATCTCAGTTGGTTTGAGTGAGTATCGGTGCGAGATTCGGTCCACGGACTACGTTTGTACTAGTATGCGCCACTTGCCGCTACACTACCTTTGCCCCATATAGCAATAATAATCATTCTCGTTTATGAAGCAGTATCTCGGTGTGTCGCTCGTCGATATGTCGGTTTGTCTATCTGTCTGTGCGCAAAACATTATGTTAACGGTAGTGATATGGAAAATCCAGCTATATCCTCCGTTCTCTCCTTATACATAAAGCAATAATTCGGTGCGTCGGTTAAAGGTGTGAGTGAGTACTGCGGAATGGAATGAGTAATGTAAAGTGAAGTGGGTACTTCAAAACTGTGTGATTTCGATCTATACTGGCGTCGTAACCTTGGAGTGGAAGCGATTGGCCAACTCGCATTTCTCTTTTGAACCTATTAATATCATTAGCTTAGGCGCCATCACAGATCGATTTCCATTCGTTCTGTTTCTTTTGAGCTCCACTCATTAATAGTACCCATTCTCCCTTCAGCAAGTGGTGACGAGAAATATTATCCGCTCAGGATCTTGATAAAGTTCTCATTTGAATTCTTTTTTTGTCTTCACTAACAGTACGTTTTCTCTATGACTGACCAACCTATTGTTGTGAACTGATGATAGCGCCAATAAGAGTCGGTCAGTGAAGCATGCGTTTTCAATTTTTAAGCGTAACTTCCGCAAATTTCAACCTTTCGGCGGGAAACCTAAACAGTAGGTAACCTAAACAGTTAGTAACATTATACTTGTGCAGCAGTCTAGCAGCACACCGAAACTGGCGCTTAATCTTCAAGCAGCCCACCAACGCACACTTTCGATTTAGATAACTCGTAGTATTTTATGTTTGGAATCTCGAGGTGAATCTAGCTACTTTGCTTCACGTCATGCTCCTAGTACATCAATAAGGCTTCTTCAAAGCACTCGGTGATCTTTGAGTTACGGCAAGGTCAAGATGACGCCATCATCCGGAGCTTCCAGTAAGCCTTAACATCCAGGCGAGTTTCCAAAATTCAAGGCGTGCCAGTTATATTCGTACAAACGATTTGGAAGAAACACAAGGTAACAGGGTCAGCCGAAGTCAAAAGTCACCAAGAGGCAGGGCGAGACTGACGCTATGTCTTGTCGACAGAAAAATCGTGCAGCGTGCAACAAATGGTTCGCGTCAAAATTTTACGCAAAATCTTGACGCCAGAGAGACCAATCTATCCGAAGACGCTGTTCTACGTCTTTTGAAAGAGGCCGGTCTGTTTGGACGTCGTCAAGCAATGAAGCCGCTAATTTCTGAAAAGAATCGCAAAGCGCTTCTCGATTGGGCTCATGCTCACAAAAACTGGGTAATCCAGCAGTGGCGTAAGGCCATCTAAAGCGGCAAACCTAAGGAATTGCTGTCCTGTAAGGATGAAATCAAGTTTGTGTGACGTGCAATCGGTACAAGTTGCCATGCAAGTTACCAGCTGCCAACTGTGAAATACGGCGGGGGTAGGGGCTGGTTCATGGTAGCTTTTGTGGCAAAGGAGTGGTCCCCTCTGAAGTATCGAGGGTGAGATGGATTCCAAGATTGCACCAACATTATGGAGATTGTTATCACCCGTTTATTCGCAGTACTAACTCGGTGTCTTAATTTCCAACAGGACCATGCCCGAAGCACAAATTGGAGCTGCTCACCAGCTGATTCCGTTCCTCTGCTACCGTGGCCGCTGCAATCTCCACATCTGAGTCCTATTGAACATCTGTAGGATTGGCTCGAGTGTTGAGTTGAAAGCCTTTGAGCCCACAACAAGCACGACAATCTCGTCAACTAAAGACCATATGGGAGAACATCCCCAGGAAGAGATCGAAAAAACTCATCAATTCCACGCCACGCCAATTCAAGCCATCATTGACTCTGAAGGTCATACTACAAAGCATCGATGTATTAGTTGTTAAATTTACTCTTATGCAAGTTGTTGTGCTGAGAAATGGAAAACTAAGGCAGATTGAAATTCAGCTGGTATTATGGGGCCCAACCATTTTTTGACTGGTCTTCCAAAATATTCCACAATTAACCTAGGCGAATGAAAACACACTCTCTGTTCACATGCAGTGATAGGCATTCACGGTGAAGAAACCACATGTAAAGATGCTGTTCTAACGAAGTCATGTTTAAAAAAGTGGAAACGCATACTTCACTGACCGGTACTGTGTAAGAAATCCATTGCCCTTCCTGTCGATTTGGTCGGACTAGTTTTGTGTGTTAATTTGACGACTTGCAAACTTTCATGCGGTGTTAGTAATCTATTAGCAAGCAATTACTCAAGTTCTGCTTTCCTAATATGGTGCTGGAGTCAATGGCTCTAATCAGTGGATCAATGAGTTAATGTTGCTCCTTATTTTGTTTTTGAACTTAGTCTATCTTTTCCTCTAACCAACATGTGCTAGTTTTGGCTTAATCATAGAAGTGTGGACAGCAAGAAACAACAAGAAAGTATAAGGAAAGGATTAAATAGCTAGGTTCACTCACCGAATTCCTTCAACATTCATTCTGAGATTCGCCTTATGGATGGTAAAATTTTTTCATGTCTCTGCCAAGTCAAAGGGGAAGGAGGTCAACTGCTCCCGTTAAAAAACTCTATGTAATTGCGAATTAGTTTCCCAACAACGCTCCCTAGCAACTAAGAAAGAGTAGTTGCTAGGGAGGAGGCACCCTTAGCATTTTCAGCATATCAAGATGGGGCATCCTCCACAATTTTAGTAAATCAAGAAATGAACTCAGTATTATGTATTATTCCGCGTAACACGAGGGACATGCAAGTTTTCAACTAAGCCTTAGGTGGGAAGGAGCAACGGAGAACGCGAGTTTCCGGCTTCTTCTGCCAGTAATCATTTCACCCTTCTCGGTGCTACTACCCTCCTAATGCTCGATAAAAGCTATATCCCTTGGCCCGAACCGCATAACAGCGCAGAAATGGCCCGATCCTTTGTCAACGTATCCTTAGTCCCCGGTCTCTACAGTGCTAATATAACAAGGATTAACACGTACACTGAGTTCGCTTTCGATACAATGCTGATATTACAAGGAATAACTCGTAACACTGAATTCATTTCTTGATATGCTAACATTGTGATAGGTGGCACCACGCACCCAACTACATTTTCACCGGCTTCCTCTGGACTGTTGTCAGCTCCGAAGGCCCATATCACAAGAATAAACTTTTCTATATATCAGATCTGCGGGCTGAGTTTGGGCGATAACTTTCGTAGGAAAATGTGCTCTACAGGATTTCTAACGACCAAGTGAATTTTGAAAGCTTACATCTTATCACTCTGCCTATTGGCCACTTGCAATGATTTCTTTTACTGCTGATGTTTTCTTCTTTCTGACAAATGCGATCCTAGAAAAATAATAAGGAGCAAGATAGATGCGAAAAGCAATTAGACACATTTCATGGATATTATATGAGGTGTTGAATAAAAAGTGACATCAATACTTTGAAAGACTTACAGCAGAAGTAAGTTGAATTTGAGAGGTCGCATGATCATCATGAACTCTGCAAGCAAATGCATTCCCAGCTTGTCATTTCCGTGGAAGGAAGAATTGTGCTTTCGAAGATGTAATTAATACCTCAAATTCATTTTCATTGAAATTGCAAGGAGAGGAACATAACCTGAAGCTAGAGCAGAAGATTATCATCGAGAGGGGAGCAGCCAGGAAGGAATTAAGGCGAAAAATTGAAACTGCAGGAGAGCGTCATGCAAGATTTCAACAAGAGCCCAAGCAGGAAGGGATAAGGCGGGCAAATAGAGTTCTGCCAACGGCAAGACGCTGAAAGAGCGAGAGTTCGTAGGCCGCAAGAAAGGCATTTCCAGCGAGATGCGCGCCACCCATAGCATGCTGAGAGAGCTTTAATCAGAATGTAACTGGAAGAGGATGAGAAGAGATAATGCGTTTGGAAGACAGCTATGAAGAAGCTCGGGCTGAAAAAACCGGAGCACAAAACCCAAAGCATCTCAAAATTAGTTCGAAGAGTAGGAAAGCTTTTACTGAATGCTACAGCCATGGCACTATCAGTATACACTTTTTAACCGCACCGAGGAGCTCCACCTACTGAACCCCTGAAGCGAGAAAATTTCATGAACATGTTCGCAGCAACAAAGCGCCTTTGCATTTGCTTCCTTGGGAACATCACGCGGACATGGCCCTTACACTGTTCGGATTCATGGTGAGATCGATCACTCGCGACTCATCCATTCATTGAGTGCACATCATCAAATGCCTTTGCACAAGCATACAAAATGCTGAATTAAGTTGCATTGGAGGGAGATTAACATGCTGCTGGAGAAAAAAGATCAGCAAAACCTGTGAGAATTTTGTTTAAAACGCTTCAAAATGGACCAGGGAAATAAATGTGACAAACCACGCCTCTTCGTCATGATCACGTGCAATCATGCATGAAAAGAAATTGTTGAGCAAATGCGCTGTGGGGGACGGCTTCATGTAGAGCAGACACCGTCGCTCGAGCTTTCGACATGAAGCTTAGGGAGCTTCATAACGATTTATTCAAGCAGCAGATTTTGAGCTGTGAATGTGTGTCTCTTGAAAAGAATGGCAGAAAAGAGGAGTTCTACACTGCCATATTGATCACATTGGTAGAGCACGAGAGGTAGCGACGGAGAAGTACTTTGTCGATGGAGATGCAGCACGCACCGGGCCTTTAAATTGAACGAGTAACACGAACTGTAATGCGCTGAAGGCGATGTGCCTGAGAAAGAGATGCATGCTCGCACATTGGTCTCTGTGCAATGGTCGGAATTATTCTACTTTGATCAACAGGCACCGAAGTGAGGTCCTTCAGTCTCCAAACTCTACTCCTGAACAGGAAAGGTCCAAAATCGTTTAATAGTCTGAGGATTTTTGGCGGAGTTGCTCATGACACTTTTGAAAAGCAGCTAAGCTCTGGGACTGGTGAATGGTGATCCTGACTACGAAGTTGCTCGAGCGAAGCATTCGAATTCCACATGCAACGGCGAAAACCACTCGAGCTCAGCATTCATGACAATTACAGCACATGTTCCAAATGGAGGCAGTCAGCAGGAGGCCAACACCTGTCTGTCATTTTTTCGGGTGAGTGGACCCTTAGAACTGTAAACCTCGTGCTAGGAGATGTCATGAGTAATCTGCCGTTTGGAGGAAAGTTTATGATCACGGAAGGAGATTTCAGACAGTTGTAGTGAGGGAACGAGAAGAAGCCCCTGAAGATGCTTGTATCAAGAATCCTTTTTGTGCCAGCATTTTATCACACTTTCCACTCGGCCAACATGTTGTACGAAACCACAACGGAGTGAGACAGAAGCGTGGGGAAGCAGTAGCTAATGAACGCGTGGCAGGCAAAACAGACACTGTATCCATACATCTGGACAGCCCTCACCACACATGTGAACGTCTGCGTCTAATACAGAGTGATCGGAACTGCTTCATAGAATTTTCATTTTCGTCTTCTGGAACATATTCAGAAGACGAGAATGGCCTTCTGGATCTGCCCGACGAAATCAAGAGTGATGGGAACTCGATCACAGAGAATTTTGAACAAAGAATTGGGGTTTAAAACGTCGAAAATCTAGCACAGAAAGCAGCTGCTGCATCTAAAGAAAGCCCATATGAGCGAACCCTGTCTCCAGTGAATGGTGAGCCATTGGAAACGAGAACAAACAAAAGTGTGGACAAAGTAGAGTATCGCGACTTAGAAGTTGCCTTCATCTACCCATTTGAAGTCCTTGTGATTTTGCTGCAGTCTCGGCGTTCTATACAATGGGACGAGACTAATAGTTAAGCAATGGGGCCAATTTGTTTTCCGATGTACATACATAGCTTTGCCCCACGAAGTATGGGAAAGCAGTGCATTTTTCTTTCTCGAATATACAACTAGACCGTTGATGGTCTTCCTTTCGACAATTTTCTATTCGTCTTGCCTTTGCAACTGCTATCAACATGGCTCATGGACAGACATCATCGAGAGTCAGAGTATATCTTCCTGATGATGTTTTTCTCATGACCAACTCTACGTTGCACTATCGAGAGTTCGCAGCCCGAACGCGATCGAAGTACTGTCTCTTCGAGAGAAGGTCCGAAATATATACACCCAAGAACATCTTATGAAAGAGCGATAACGAAGACATTGGAGAGCAGAGGGTGAGGCGCCTCAAATAAAAGTCTGTTCCACGTGCAGTAAAAAGAATGTATAGGGTCAGCCTGGTAGCCCTAGCTAATAAAAATCTCACAGCAAGTAATAACTCGCACCAAGACAAAAGCCCTGCTAAAATGGATCGGTGTAAAGGTGCTACAGTTGCAAAACCTACAACATTCGTAATCATAAATACTTGAACGCAAAATAAGCACAATCATTTCAATAAAGTGTGAGTGTCGTATTTGAATCTACATTGAGCAGCAGAGAACCATCATGTGCCCTTTTCAAGCACACGTGATTCGAAACGAAATTGTTCAAAAGCAACGAAGGGCCATTGCCGCACCCCACAGATTCGTGGCTTTTTGAGAAAGCTGAATCGGTGAATCTGGCACTTTTTACTGAAGCCAAAATCCTGGAAAGGTATGCGCTGCAAACATGCACATCTTCAGTCTTCTTTAAGTAGCTTCGTAAGATAGCTCCTCTGTGGAGAACATGGCTATCAGACAAAACTTGACAAAGCCGCTCCAGTAACCATGGGATTTTTCGGGTGGGTCTAAATTCCTACAGACCTGATTGTGCTGACTGCACATGCTTTCATATGATGCGTGGGGTATTTTCGTCGCATTAGTATACAGGCCTGATGACATTTCTTCTCCTTTCTATTCCTACCAGTGAGGTGAGGAGGTGAGAAAAATACGCACGTTGCAGATTTGAAGCATTTTCGGCGAGGCCGCTTCAGTAAGTCTGATACTTTTCCAAAAACCATGATTTGAAAATTCGTACGAGCATATATGACATACATAACATATAATTTTCTTATGAATCCCATTCACGAAAATTTTGAGTCATAAAACGTGTTTCATCATCAGAGTAAAATCGTCAGTCGATTGAAATGCCTTCGGTCATTAATCGTTATGTTTTCCAGAGCAGTTTCAAAATGAAGTGTAGAGATGAGTGCCAATATGTAAACAAGGATCTTTTGCCTTATATATCGCACTGCAACCTATGGCTCAGTAACATAATGACGTGATCTTCCCTATCACAAGTATAAGGGAGACAGCAAGAAGTCTCATCCGCTACTGACGGTCGCCCTGGGTGACAGCGAGCGGTGGAACTTTAGTGAGTTGAGTTCGAGTTAAGGGTTTTGAATTGGTTGTCACATTGGTTTGAGAGGATGATGCATTTTTTTGAATACTATGCAAATCATCTCGAGTCGCCTTAGGCCTCTGAAGAGGACGATAGCGTCGAAATGTTATGCCGTTGAATTAATAAACTGTTGAACCTAACAACCTCGCACCTCACAAGAATATTTTAATCATAAAACCGCTAGTGATGTAAGACCAATAATCTCATGGCCACCAGTATTGGATGTCTCTTCATCGGAACAATAAATAGCCGGTCTATTTCAACAGCAGCACGCCAAATCAAACTCGATCATGGAGAAGGTCAAATACGATATATTCACAGGAATGAAGCCACGGTACCACGCAACGGAAGCGAGGAATTACCGTCAGGTACGATTCTATTCCACTCCGGTGCCGAAACTGCCCACCGTGGTATATCTTTCGTTGTAAGACAGCCGCTGGCCTGTGAAGAGAGGTTTACGCCCATAAGCGACAGGCTGAGAACCCTTTATCATCCGTCGCTCAAAGTATTTGTTATTGTCTGTCATGCGCTGGCACCGTCTAAGAATAAAAACGATTAGTATGAAAATTTTGTGGAGGAAGTAGAGCACGCCTGTAGGCGAATTCCAAAAGGATGTGCTCCTATTCTTTTGGCAGACATGAATGCAAAAGTGGGAAGGTAAGTAGGAAACGAACAAATCATCGGCAGGTACACCCCTGACGCACCGAATGATCGCGGACGCATACTCACAGCAATGTTAACCAAATTAGGATTACGTGCGTGGAACGTGCGTGGAAGTTTTTTCGTAAATGGAAAGGACGATTATAGACTTGTAGAGGTCCTATTGGAATGGTGCACAGCCAGACTGACTTCATTTGCTCTCCTCCATCTACAACAGTTCTCGACTACGGAGTCCTAAACAATTTTTCGTTCCAATTGGTGTTGGAGGGATTGACGTAAGTGACCTATTGGAATTTCTACTTAGTTGTAAGTTCAGCGGTCTGAGTTGCAACTAGTTAATAACTGGTCTACGTCAAGCTGATAGGTAACACCCTGCAGTTTCGATACGCTTTCAGGCCTTTGAAAACGACGATCTTGTCGAAACGTCAGGCGAATAAACATTCTACCATTGAAAAACCTGTGTGGCACAGAAGCATTGAACAATATTAGTACCGATGCCCAGGTTTCGACGCGAACATGGAAGTTGCTTAAAAATGTACCGCCGAATATTTTTCGCCTAGTGAGAGAAGCGTTGTCGTTGCGGCAAAAAGTGGTTCTCACCCGACATTCACTCTTATTTCTCCAGAGATGCAAGAAGAATCTTGTCGCCGCCTTCTGTCGGAAGAAATATGGAGAAGGATTGAAGGTGAATCGAAGCGCCTGTGTGTTCTGACGCCAAGGCCACGCTCTGCGCCAAGTACAGTTCCCTGAAGAACGAACAACGGGTAAGAAATTCTAATAACGATCACTTCTCGTCCAATTTCAACCGATCCGAACGACAGAGCTCGCAACGGCTAAACGTCATACCTGAAACGGCAAGGGTCACCATAGTAGGCGATGCACAGATTTCATCGAAAGCTATAGATTTTCTGAGCTTGGGGCTAGCGTTCTCATTAACGCAAACGATCAACCCGCTTACCATTCGTAAAATTCTATGTGGTTTGCAAAAGTTCAGGGACCAACTGAGGACGAAAACACGACGCGACTCCCAGGGACAGGTAGTTGAAAGGCTAGAGCGTACTACTCCAACACCTATTCCATTCCCACGGTCATTCTATAAAGAATCTGATCCCTTCCCGGAAGCGGATATTAAGTTTCGAATCTTGTCGACAAGAGTTCTGAACGCGCTTAATAGGTCCAAGTGCGAAAAGCGCTGCAGTCTGACACGCGAGCAATGGGAAGGGTTCAAAGAAATCCGGGAAAGAATAAAATGTCTGAATACTATTTTTCTCTGAACCAGTTGGGCTACGCACGCTAAAGCGTGCACCACATGCCCGCTGCCGCTTACCTACGACTTGTTAGAGGACCAATA
>UZAF01017632.1:24196-41007 GCA_900617895.1 Haemonchus placei
GAGTTCGTTTCTTGATATACTGGACTTTCAGACGGATGCCCCCCCCCCAACTACATTTTCACCCACAAGTTTGCCTTGAACTGAGAGTCACCGAAGCGTCAGGTCACCCACCTAGAATTTTGCTTTGCGTACAGTGAGCAAGCTTATCCTTCCTGACCTTACCGTAATTTTACCAAGGATATGGTACATAGTTGTACCGAACCGAAAACAATGTAGCATATCCATGTGCTTCCAACTAGTGAAAAATCACTCGAAAAAGAGTCTGGAGTGGTGCGCTACAGGAATAACATTAGATTAGATGGTTAATTAGATCTAATTCTGAACAATCTGTTGTTGCGGCTAGAAACCGGAATGAAAATTGAGCGCATGGCGCACCGAAACGGAACAAGGCGACTGCGCCCTTAATCAGTTCTTCTGATTTTATTGCAGTTGCATGTACGGCTGCGGATTTTCTGCAGATCTGCAGACGTGCTAGCAAAGTCGTAACGATAAATGAATGCCACAAGAAATCACGGAAGTTCGCCTATCGAACAACGAGTTCCGTACGGTCGGTTAGATCCGCCACTCGTTCGTTTCAAAAAGACTGAGAAAACAGGAGCCATTCTGTGCTCAACGGGAACCCATCACAGGAAAGCAGTCGTGGTCCTTCCACAGTGAAGAATGTTGTCAGTTCTGAAAATTCTTCTGTATTTCATTTCAGTGCTGTGGAACTTCCTTTCACCTAACATGTGAGTTGGCGAAGTGTGGGAGAAGCTGACTCCACAGTTCAACGCTCACGTGCTCTCGAAGGCAGTTCACTTTGAAAATGGTTCCTGAGAATTCTTCCTGGGGTAAAGCTGTGATCTCCAAGAATACACTAGGGACACTGATGGATAAGAAAAAGGCTAGATAGGGCGTAATGAGGGCTGCAAAACCGGTTTAGCCGACGTATAGACCGGAAGGGGACGAGTTCTCACGGCGTAATAGAGCCTGTAGAGTTTGCGCCGTTCGCATCGGGACGTACAGGCAGGCATCTTACTGCAAACAGCTGTACGCAATTCCACACACATCGGGACGACTCGTCCAAATGCCATCTCTATGCAACTTTTGTCGTCACATTCTCTAACTTTACCCCTAATTTTACCACTCTTTTAATCCTTATATTTCTTTGAGTACGCCGATTTTCGCGTTTTCTCCGCCACGTTTGCCCTGTTCTGGATTATTACTTCCATTACTCGTTTGAAACCCTGAAATTGTTTTAAACTGTACCTTGAAGCCACGGCCACGAGATTTATTCTTCTCAAGAATTAGCTAAGAATCATCATGTTGAATCGAGTAAACATTGATGCGGACTGTCATTGCAAACATTTTTTTGGGGATTAAAAGCTTCGAGGTGCCCTTAGCAATTAGAACCAATCATTCTCTTTATCTTCACTTTTTTCATGATTCTATACGTCTGTGTCCGAGCCCTAGGCGTAAGTCTAACGTAGCACCTCAGTGTTCTTACCTAGAAAAGCCGCAATGAAGTAATGATCCTATAGTTAGAGGATAGGAACTTGATCTACCGTAGTTAGTATACCGGTCACGATGGATAGATACTCTTAGTAGCTTACCCTTATTCTTCTTCTGCGGTTTCCATATTTTGTTCTCTAGAGAATGAGGCAAACCCCTATCGAAACTTCAATCGTTAGGGTGACTATGGTCTACCGATAAATTCCAAAAAGATGCGGTGTTTCGCCGTTCATGAAGCCCGCTCGTTGGACGCCTGCCTCGAAGTGGCCTTCTGGATCTAATGAATTTCAGTTTGTTGTTGAACCAGAGGTAAACGGTTCGCACGCAGGCTACTTTGTCCCTTATGTGAGGCATCGGGAGAAGGTCGCGATAATTACCCCATGTAGGTTATGAAGCCCTGTCATTTACACTTCTGAACCACTCTAAGCATATTCTTTCTGGACGTTTCTCAAAAGATATTGGCTGTGTTTTCGAGATATCCCATCAAATTAATGGTACAGTTACTAGTCCAAGCATTGTTCAACTGACGGTCTACCTCCGTGTGTCAAGGACCTCCAAACAGTCCCAAAACCGAAAATCCGAGCTGAAGACCTCTGTATGCCAGGACCGTCTTCTTTCCCACCTTTCCATTTTCCCTTTCCTAGCGGATGTGAAAATTGCAAGCGATCGATCGGCATTCAAGCCACTGAGAGACTGGGTATTTTAAGCTTACAATCAGTCGAATCGTGTTGTATTCCTACCTAGCACAAAATTTATCATTAATACAACTCGATAACTTCATTGCTTTAGCGCTAAAACAACATTAATTTGTAAGGTATTTTCGGCTTTATCTTGCATTATCCATCGTCAACGATTAAAGGCACGGTTCACGATAAAAAAAGGTTACTGAGTTTTCACCTATCAATGCTCAGCGGCCCCCATGGGTGGTAGAAGGGTCCCTCTCGCTCCCATAATCTCTACGGTCAGGGCATAGTGGAAGCCCTGTTGCTGTCTTGATTCGCTTTCCCGCCTCTCGATCGATGTCACGTCAGACGAGTGTCGTGAAAATGCAGATTGCAACTATTCGTTCGTTCTAGGACCCACACAAAATTAGCTAATCGCCGAGTGATGAGGCGATGCTTTTCTCCCATTCTTTTTTCCTCTGTTTTTCTTTTTGCTGCCGCGATCCCTTATTTAATTTCCTACTCCTAAAGGCTAAAAGGTGGGCTACTTTTGCTGTTACTAGGGTTTTTTGTTTACTTATGCTCATGCGATGAATTTTTGCTTACCATAGTCTGTTATTCGCACCAGGACCCACACGTCCGCAGTGAAACACATCTTATAGCTCGTCCAGACGCCCCATTCTTCTTCATTTTTCTGGCCTCATTCTCGTCCAGCCCCTTTTTTACAGGTTTTTCGAAGCCTTTTCTCACTTTAGAAACACCAACTCACGCAGTTTCTTCAACTTCTCCCTCTATTTCCGGTCTCGTCTTCCATTTTCCATCATAATCTGAATTACCCAAATTATCGTGAACTGTACCTTTAAGAAGTGCAAAGGGCAGAAGTGATAAAAGTTGATTTCAAGCCTCGGCGAAGAGCAAATTCACTCGCTCTTATAGCTCTCTCATGAAGTTGAGCATAATTCAGAAACAAATAATAATGGAGAGCTTTAAGCTGACACAATCATGCAGAGAGCAATTTTTCCTGCCAAAAGCTCCATATCCTCAGTCCATCTATTAACAGCTTTCGCGAGAACAAATTAGACTAGTTAAGAATGGCTCTTTCTGATTACAACGTAAGAGCTACTAGTGTCCAAGCTACCCATATGAGTCTTCAAGTAACCATTAGATATAGTCATTTTCTTGTGAGATTCTGCAACCAAACTTCACAATCCATTTCAGCAGCGTGCGGTTGGCGGTCTTGTTGCTGGACACGATCCTCAAAGAATGTTTGTGCGTGCCACTTCCCACTGCACCACTTCCGTCCAAATAATTGTAATATAGTAGTAAATGGGTGGAGGTGGTGTAGTGGCACGTGGCGCCAACCAAGGCTTCCATCCCCCTTGGATCGGTTAATTGGTACCAGACTCGTTTGTAAGCACTGACTTGTACATCGGCTGGTCAACGCAATGATGGTCAGATAATAAGGTAGCAAGAACATCTCATAATAATGAATGTGCCTATTAAGAAGACGTGGATGCCATTTCTTACAGCCACTCGATGATCAAATCGAGGTGCTTATTCAGGGTAGTAGGCTTATGATTGCCAGCTAACCAGTCCTATGTAGATAGTAAATAAATAAATAAATATTGAGCTAACCGCTGGCAATTCACTCCAGGTTGTGGACTTGGCCAGGCTTTTTAATGTAGGAAAACTAATAGCATACCGGCTGGTCGAATCAGATCTGACGTGAGAACTAGGCAGTGACTAACCTGAAGAACTTGCAAAGAAAAATCCATGAGTCGAACCTCAAGCAAGATACGAAGCTAGCACGGCAGCCCTAAAGTCCAAACCTTTCAAAGTCTGCTTCAATATGAGACGGAAGAAGTGAAGTGACGCCAAGTGACCCACCCCACACCCATCATCATGAGCTTGAATCCCGGATCGATCCCTGCCGAAAGCAACAAACCTTATGTCCCTTCCTGTTCTGCCATTCGGTACCAGATTCGTTTGGGGGAATGAAAGCGCCGACGGCTGGCTTCTTCAAGCCATTGCGCACAGATCACTTACTTATTCAAAACGTCAATGTGATTCTGTAAGGTGATCAGGTGTGAAGGCATTAAGGAGACTTTATAATAATGAAAGTTGTGATAACCACGCTCCACATACTTTGTAAAGGTTACAACTACAAAGGAAACCATAATGGAATCCACTGTAGTAGAAGTTGCTACCGAGCGGCAAATGCCGCTAATGGCTCACTTTCCCATGAATTTTCTCCCAGCGATCATATTGGACATAGCACTTTACAAGGAGGAGCGACACTACATTAGCATCGCTGCATAGCAGTGCCAAGCAACATTTTGGAAGGCCTAAGTTGGGTACCGTCAGGCCCCAAAGAGAAGGTAGGCCTAGACTATGGCCAAGGGTGCACTGCAACCTTTCCAATTTTCAGCACCTCAGTCAGGTGAGGTTTTATAGTTGAAGCTGTTTAAGCAAATTACTGAAAAGCATCTGAAAATCACTGAAATGGTTACTGTTTTCCGGAGCCATCCAGATTACGCCACGTATTCAGCGTCGATTGAAAGGCATTTGGACGTCTAAATGGTTTTGGTCCCTTGAATCACAGATATCTGGAATAGATCTGTGTGAGCACTTCAGCAATGAGAAATGGAAGAGTGACCCTAGTGCAATTTCATGCTATAGACTACCTAGCAACTTGGCATCCTCGAGAACGAAGAAAAACTTCAAAAACCTGCCATATCCCAATGAACTGAAGGAAAGTCAACGAGAAAGGGAAAGGATGATTGAGAATTCTATGAGTTGAAGAAATACAAAGAGAAGAGCCGAACAAGAGGCAACGAGCAATAAACACCATTACTATTAAGTCTTTCGCTAAGCATCTGCCAAAACCCCCACCAGTCCAAATTTTTCTGGAACGCTTCAGAAGTTTTTATGGAATCGTCCGATAAGGGCACGGCCCGCCTGTGTCCGTATGGCATATTCGACTAAATCTCCGTTGCTTACCTAACCCCATAATGTGCGAACTGTCCCCTCATATTGGTCACGTACATTTTTACGAGTTCGGGTTCAGCTGCTGTCCTGTAGAACTTTCTGTGAAGTATTAGGCCGCAAAGAATCTTTTGAGCGCCTCTATATTTATATTTCTTCTTTATGCGTTTCATAGCGCTTCATCGCTTCAAAGCAGGATTTTCGAAGACAAGCCGCGATACAATAAAATCTACCGATATGTTACAAATACAATATAGCAGTGTTTTTTATAATAAGTATGATAATTCTACAAAAACCTTTAGAACATCCCATAAAAATCCGAAAGTTCGGAAAATTTCTGGCAGATACTCCCACACTCGTAACTTTAGAGACGTACGGGCGTGCATAATGCTTGTAGGACGACGTTCTGACTCAAGCATTACTCAGTCTCCTGTATTTTTTCCACAGCTAATGATGTTTCGTGCCAAAAATTTCTCAAGCATCTGCTTCTTATCAGTTTGTACATTTTCATTCCTTTCTGCTTACACTTCGTAGATCTAGTGACACACTGTGAACACAGTTTTCCCAGACGGGTTAGTTGCTACGGTACCTACTTGGTGTGTACAAAAAAAATGTGGTTTTAGAATCTTGCTACATTCGTTTGTAGGAAGTATTCATGCAGTTGTCTTTATGTCACAACCTCATACCATCATATCATTTGTGTTAGAGTGGATCATCAAACAATTTCTGAAGAACGCCTAAGCAACTTCTTGCTCTGCAACCAACTGCATTCTAATGGAGGTTTCTATCATTTCTTTCGGGCTGAGCTTCTTGAAAAAATCTTGCATGACAGCGGTAATGGTGTAAGTTCTCATTACTGCTGTTCTCGACAACCCAGTCGGTAACAATTTTAATCCAGCGATAATCGCAGAATCGTAGCGTTTGGGCAGTCGTTTTTCATCCCTGCGGTTACCACCTTCGAAAAGGTACTGCTGCGCAGAAGCGTATTCTTTGGGACAATTTCTTTCAACCCCTCAAATGTTTTGCTTGTTATTGTTTCAGAGAAGAATCATGAGGGTTTTGGTTCAATTGTAAGAATAAGTAATTTTGTTGAAGAACTCAATAGAAACCGAACTAGAAACAAAAATTACAGTTAAACATAAGACTATTGATTAGAGGCACTGTTCACGAAAAAATGGTTTCGGAGATTTGCCCATGGTTCGAATTCGACGCCCCCTCTGATACCATTTGTGCAATGAGGTCGGAAAACGATCTGGATAGGGCACAATAAGGGCAGGAACAGTGGGGGACGGGAGGCCTCCGCCCCTCGCTAGGCTGACTACGAGTTCTAATTGTCCTTCACCTCATTCGCTTTGGAGCGAAGTTGTCTNNNGCGTCGCCTTCGCGCACTCGCCCGAACACTCTCTTAACCGCCGTTCTTTCAATGTGAAACTCGTCCGACCCCCCTTACCAGCTCTTTTTTGACCCTTTCTATTTCTTTTTATTCATCGTTTTTTGCGCTTTTTTCGTTGTTATCGCTTTATTCTAGAGTAGTTCTATGAATTCCCGTCAAAAAAGGGTACCCTGAATTTATCGTAGACGGTTCCTTTAAGAAGACGTGGATTTTATTTTATACTTCCAGTCAATGGATGCATTTCTTACAGTCATCGACTTACTTATTCAGGGCAGTAGGCTCGTAATCGCCAACTAAACAACCCTAAAGACATGCAGATATCAAGGTAGTGGCTAGGAGGTACCGTAACTCGTTTCGGGTGGAGGAACCTGATCAGGTTCATTACTCATTCCATGTCTAATATTGAAAAACTGATAGCATACCTGTTGGAAGGAACCAGATCTCACGTGGGAACTGGGCAATGACCAACTCAATGAAGTATACAAGGAAATGTAGCTGTCAAACTTTAATATGGGTCAGGCAGAATACGAACTTAGCTAGGCGTTCTAAAATCGTTCATTAGGATTGTAAACATAGAGGCATCTTCTTTGACCCTATCAGTATCTGCTTCAATATGGCAGGACAAACAAGCTTGGATAAAGTGGATTGTTGGCGCATCCCATACCCATCATCTGGGGACTGAATCCAATATCAATAAATGCCCAGGTCAACTGAGCCATCCAATCCTTTGGGTGTGGCCAACTGGTACGTGACTGATAGTTAAAAGTATTGAATTGGACATCAGCCAGCTATTGTATGTCATGATATAGTGTCAGAATTTTGTCTTTTACGGATGTAAGCAGCGCACTTCACGCGCGCCTGGTCACGTGTTCGAATCCCGGATCAATATCCGCTTATACCAACCAAGCCTTCCATCCCTCCGAGGTCGGGTAATTGGTACCAGACTCGTTTGGGAGGATAAAAACACTGACTTGTATATATTGGCTGACCACCGCAAGCCATTGTACAGGCCACATACGCACTCAATACGCCGGGGTATGTGTACGAACGTGCGTCCGAGGATGCGCGCGGCAAACTGCGCGGCGAAGCTCGTAATGATTTGAACGAGTTNTTGGGGCCCAAATTTGAAATAGAGTGGATCAGGAGGATCAACTGACCCTACTAAACTACTCTACTTCGAGTTTGTGCCCCGAAAATTGGCGTCAGAGTCGTACGAATCGTGCCGAGCTTCGTCGCGCAATTTGCCGCGCGCACCCTCGGACGCACGTTCGTACCGTCCCCCCAATACGCCGCCACGATTCTGAATGCAAGTCGAATGCGTGGGGGCATCCATCAGACGGAATTGACTGACGCCCTAAGCCTTTTCCTTTATCGTCTGCATTTTGAGTGTTCTTTATCTCTATCATTATTATTGACTTTATCAACACTTATCATGTATGTGGTCACCGCTCGATCATTGAAGAGCCTCGGGTGATGACTTACATTGGTTCATATGATTCAGATGCGAAACGAACCAATACTGCAATATCGTAGCAGCTATTTTCTTCTCTTGCACAGATATTTACGATGTGTTCCTCGAATGGTCCGAACACTCATCCGAATGTCGCTACAATGCTGAATCAATCCCGTCTGATGGAGCGAGGGTGCTTCCCCAAACGGGATTCATCAACGCAAAAAGACTGTAGGCTTTATTAATGTGATAAGCAAAAATGCTGCTAGAACTCGCTCCGTTCCCATCAGGTTGAATCGGCCAAATCTGCTCAAGAAAATCGTTTTCGTTTATAGAGTCGACGAATTATTGTCGAGGCAAGCCATACATGACTAATGATTTCATTGATCAGTGTTCCAAAATTGCGAACGCCCAGTGGTGTTACCTTCAGCTGAATTGTCTGCCTGACCGCAGTCTCCTTTCCTGTACTGTGCTTTGCAGTGTAAACGAAAGTGTGCTTTCATGGAAGACGTACCTTTCTTTTCTCCGGAAACAGAATGGCTTTTGTTAGAGGTTCCTCTACCCATTTTTCCTTATTGATAGTTCTCACTTAAATTCCGTCATTATTCAGTAGTCACTAGTTTGAAAATTTTGTTTGCAAGGATGACTGTCTCCGTTGCGGTGTTCAAAACCTCTTTGATCCCTCACGTGAGCTCAACTTAAGACCGATATGTCTTCCGAATTAGTTTTCGATTCCAACAAACGTAAAGTCGGTCAAAGTACAAATTGTTATTGACTTTCTGAATCCGAATCAGTCAAAATTATAGGCACAGTTCACGATGAAAATGGTTTCTGAGATTCCTTCGTAGGATGAATTTGAAGCCCCCTCGCATACCATATCTACCGCTATCAGGTCGGAAAACGGTGTGGTCAAAGCGTTACAAAGGCCCAGAGATTGCAGGGTATGTATCCTCGGACGAGTTTCATCGGCATTGCAGAGGCTGCACCATTCACAAGGGAACTCATGTAGAAGGCTCAAGCAACTTGTCGTGACCCCTAGCGACAGTCAATGGCAGTTCTGTACAGTTCTGGCTTGATGTAGTCAGTTCTTTGCGCAGTTGCAATAGCTGAAATCTCGTCCAAATACCCCTTCCATGTTATTTCCCTCATGGCAATCTCGTTCAACCTCTATTTTCCCTACTTTTGAGGAGCCTTATTTTTCTTGGAATTGGAGGATTTCCTCGCTTTCTTCGCTATCGATGAGCTCTTCCCAACCTCTACTTCAGCTTCTTGAAAAAAAGGGTACCACAAAATTATCATGAACTTTGCCTTTAACAAACATCGTGAAATACAGCATTCGACTGACCCACGCAGAAATCATTCTTCAAATCGATATGGATTCTGCTAGAATACCTACAGTAGTCTTACAAGCGCTCGCTCATTAGGAAGTAAGAGATATCTAAAGTGCTTGTTCCAGGTTGCACCTTGGTCCAGTGCCCATTTCACAATCCTGCTGCCATTCGGAATGGCGGCTGAATGGGTGGCTAGTTCATGTGAGACCGCTTGCTCATTTCAGCCACAATCTGTTCTATCTCCCCACGTACAATCCTTCGTGTAGTCTATCGTAATTATATATTACTTTTTGCCAAAATTAGTTTTTCGTCGCCATTATCACCAGATACCTGTGCAATATAGGTACCCAAGGGTGCAATTGGCGTTAAATTAGACATTTGAGAGCGAATTTTACTTGTAAATTGTTTGTTTTTTGCCCTTTGTCTTTGTTACTTCTTCAATCTGATGAATATGACGCGAAGAGCCTGAATCAATTTCCATGAATCAAGAATTTGTGAGTGGCTTTAGCATTCCGAGGACTTCAAGTGAGCACTGATCCCGTAAGACTTCAGATTTTCCTCAACCTAAATTTACCTTATCACTAAGTCACCCTCCTATTGGTCAAGTACGGCACCCTCAAACAGTAGGATGAAGTGAACAGCTCAAGCTGGGCACACTTGAAATATAAATTGGAATCCTCCTAGAAATACTACAACGAATAGCTCTTATCGAATGCTGACTTGAAAGCAAGTTTTTATAATCTCCTCGATAGGCATTTCGATTTAGATCAATATGGTTTTCTATTTTTTGAGGCGATAACTTGGGATTCAGCTGGGCGTTATGTCAACAGATTCCCGTCATCAGTAGTAACGTACTGGAGCCCTTCCTATGGAATGCTACAANCTTCTGTGTCGATCATCGGAAGCATGAACTGTATGCTTTCTCAACGTCTCAGGTGCCAAACCTTCATGTGTCCTGGGGATTTTCTTTATTAGAATCCGTCTCGGCCCAAAGTATAGGAACCTCAAGTGAATTCATAATGCGTGCTAATCTCTTAGGACTCATCGTTACCAACGACAAATTACTTATTTTAAAACTGCGGTAAAGCCGGTCGGACAAAAAGGAAAATTTGAATCTGTCGACTTGCCACTAACTCTGTACGAGAAATTGTTCTTTCAAGCCATGACCCTAACATAAAGAAAAGTCCGAGAAGCAACACTTCGTCAACCGACGACAAACCAAAATAATGGTCTTCAACCATGAATCCATCATCATTCATCAAATTCTCATTGTATTTCTTATAAATCTCGTTTCCATTAGATTTCGTTGCACGTGGGCTAACCTGATCCTTTTCAGAATGCTGCCATATGTGATAGCGTTGCTTCAGATTCCATTCAGTATCCTAGCTATTAACAATACCACCGAGGAGGACGATGGACGAGTTCACTGCCCACGACCAGAAAGCGCAACCAGCAGTTGCGACGCCCGTAAGGAACTTATTATTTCAATTGTTTACCATTTAAACGGCTTGCTGACATCAGGTCTTTGGGTACACCTGAGCTGGAGCAGACGCTATATTTCATTCGATAAGTGCAGGTTAGAAGCCAAAGGCTCCCATTTATTCGTGAAAGCAAACGGTTCGGAATGTGTTATTCACCCCGTTAAGAGTCATTATCCACTTCAAGCCACTCAATGGTGCCGAGTTTTCTGGCAGCTCCAAGGAAATATTTGGGCTACGTTCCTTCCAATCTGTGAATATTGAGGTGCTAAATGCATTCCCACGTCCTTCATTGGCTGCAAAAAGACAAAGAAACGGAAGAAAAGGGTGTCTCAAGTGAAACCGGTTCTGCTAGTCATGACTATTTATTATTTTGGCCCGTCGAGAAATTTTGTCCATACTTCAAAGGGGCTTTGGTCGAAAACTCAAGAGATTCTGTTAATTGGTTGCGATGATAAGAATTTTTGCCAAAAGTTCACTAATTTCGAGGAATGCCCTTCAGGTAGACCTTGAGCCCATCCATTCCATTTACGATAATGGGACATTCACCACGTCTTTAATTCATGAACTCCCTTCATACATCACCCTTTCATGAAAACAAACAAACTTCTTCCCGGGAATCGCGTCATGCTGGCCGCACCCGATCGCGCGCAGTAGCGCACTATTAAGGGTTTTGAATATCAGTGAAGGGATACGGTGTGTAGCCGTCGCAGAACCGCTGCCGCCGCTCGCTTTGGGGAGTAGCGCTACTCCCAAGCAGGACATGGCTTTGGACGAGACATAGTAAAAAGAGACAAACGATGTTCATCGAGGAAGGTTTAGCTCGGCCATGAAGTTCATGAAATATATTTCTGTTCGGTATGAACATATAATTAGGTGGGAACCGTTCAGAATGTCATGATGTTCGACGCGTTTGCCAATGGTCTACAAAAAAACCAAAAACATCTAACAAAATGGTTCCCGAATCTTCTGCAGAATTTTAGAAACATCCTAAATGTTTACACAATGATTAGGTCATGGCTTCTCAGGAAATGCCACAGAGCGATATCTAATTGATCGACCTTGAACAGAAGCTCAAATACCGACTCCGAGCATTCCGGTGTGGTCACCCAGCATTTACTTCGCGCAAAGCATTGTGCAGAACTCGAGATGCCCTCTTTACGATGACAATAAGGGTACGCTCTTTGAGGTTCAAATGTCGCTATTTGACCGAGGCAACTCGTCAGTAGCGCAACTCCACCGTAAGCCTCTCCCACTACGCGAAGAGACCCTATCATCGTGACGGTGCACAGCGGTAGAAAATAACGTTTCAAAGAAACAATTCACGTAAAATGGTTTCTGCACTAGGTAGCTCAGCCAGCTGTATACAATGCTGCACATATTCGAACAGCTCGTCCAGATACCTTTCTCATGCAGCTCTTCTCGTCACATTTTCGTCTATTCCCTAATTTTACTTCTTCTCTTGGGCCTGGCCTTATATTTGTCTACNGCGCAAAGCATTGTGCAGAACTCGAGATGCCCTCTTTACGATGACAGTAAGGGTACGCTCTTTGAGATTCAAATGTCGCTATTTGAGATACCTTTCTCATGCAGCTCTTCTCGTCACATTTTCGTCTATTCCCTAATTTTACTTCTTCTCTTGGGCCTGGCCTTATATTTGTCTACGTCTATGTCTTCTATTTGAATACGCCAACTTCCGCGTTTTCTCCGCCTCTATTCTGGGCCATCAGTTCTATTATCCGTCCAGAGCTAGATACTCCAAAATTATTGTGAACCGTGCCATTAGGCTGTTTGGCATTCATTCTCTTCTTTATAATATTCAGACTCAGATATCGACCCCTAGTGATTCTCGTGTGTTCCTTCTGCCTAATGTTGATCACACAAATATGAGACGAGCTTGCAGTGAAGGCCTCATACTGTACAGCATTAAAGTGGCACCACACAATTACGAACCCAATCACTGGGAGGGCCTGAACGCTAAGATCAACCTCTCCGACAAAACTTGTGACGTTCTTCTCAGTCTAGAGGCCGAAAGGTATGGTTGAAACTCGAAAGGCCAAGCGATAGCGATGAGTTAGCGAGACCCGTCTCATATATGTAATTGATTGGAGTTGTGTGGGAACGATTTCTCAGAAGAGACTGTTTCGGCTGAAGAAGTTTGCACTTGGGAGTTTCCAGCTCATTCCTTAGATATCAAAGAGGAGGGGCAAATTGTCGTTAGTGACCGGAAGAAGTTTAAAAAGAAAAGCTCTAAGGAGAACAGGGTGTGCATGGAGAGAGCGATTGGCTCCTAATCAGCGGAAGTGCATCTGCTAGAACGGAACCTACGTGCGTCTGAGGATGCGCGCGGCAAAGTTCGTGGGTTCGTGGCTATTCGCACGACTCTGGGACCTACTACTGGGGCCCAAACTTGAGGTATAGTCGTTTAGTAGGGTCAGCCAAACCTACTGATCTTCTCTACTTCGAATTTGTGCATCAACGATAGGCGCTGAAGTCGTCCAAATCGCCACGAAATTCGCCGCGCAATTTGTCGCGCGCGACCCGACGCACGTATGTATGTACCCATACCCGGCCAATGTCAAGACAATGCATTCCTTCCCCTGAAAAGTCTTGAAAGCTTGAAGCATTGACTATTATTGACTGACTAATTGAAACGCAGCATTGATGTATTAGACATATTGATTATTATAGATTATTGATTGCCATTACCCTATTATAACATTCAATAAATAAAGGATCATTGTCCCAGAAGAGACTGTTGAGTATCGCAGCACTGTAGGATTCCCTGGTGTTATGGATGGTCGCGTAGGAAGACAAGCTAATCTTCACTAGCTCTTAAGGCGATGAATTTCCAATCTGTTGAAGTATATAGAAACCAATGACCTGAAATTTCCCTGAATTTCATCTGTTCCTACAGCACTTCATTTACAGCTACGTTCTTCACATACTACGCATGCTGTGGCGAGGAGAATATGTTCTGCTGTATGCGTTTACAGGTCAGAATTCCTCAACATTCATCATAATCATCGGAAATATTATCTCTTGAAAAAAACAATGTTCGGTCGGTATAAGAACGAACATTTCTGACAATTATGAGGGTGTGGAGGCTCAGTTTTTTCTCGGACCACCACCGCAAACTCCCCTTATTTTCACTCATTGATGAATTTTTGCTCTGATTCAAAGCACCTATACCAGAGGGTTTTATGCAACAACTCGATAAATTAACAAGCTCCAACAATGAGAGTTTTTGTCTGGAAGGTACACGAAAGGGTCCTCACCATATCATAAGCTCTCCAAACAAGGCTCGTGATGTGGTACCCCATAGTGTTTGAAGAAAGATTAAGCCTCACCCCCTTGAGCCATTGCCTTGGAAACTACTCCGAGCAAGAGAGAAAAGGAAATAGTATGTTTATAATCAAGTGCTCTGCTCTCCTGGAGGCCCAATCTTCAGAATGGAGGTCGTGAGTTCAGTTCTAACCTTTGATATTAAAGATGCCGAGAGGTTAGTTGTGTGTGAGTTGTCCATTAGGGTGAGACACGAACAATTTCAGCCTTGAAGCAGAAATTGACTCGAATGTGAGGGTTGATCATTTCAGCAGCACATAATCATTGGTGGTTCAATCATCCTTGCGGCAATTGTTATTGCAGCGGTGGCGCTTTTCCTTAATTGGGTCTGTCGAATTAGTAAGTTTTTTGTTATTTTGAGTTCGATCTTATCTGCATTGAAAGAAAAGCAAATTTTGGGCGGAAACTTGTCGGAAATACAATTTTCGTAGGTTGTAGGTGGTATCTTCGTTACCATTGAGTGATTCCACAAGTCCGTATCAAGGGAGAGCGCAAAAAAAAGCGTTGTATCAGGTACTCTCGTTACATCCCAATAAAATAACACTGGTTACTGTGAATCAAGCCATTGAGTCTGTAGAAGGTGGCTAAGAAATTCGTCGTGCTATTTAGTTGACTCTGTTCGGCTTCGGAAGCAAAAGCCGGCGGGAGCAAGAGGAGAGCCTTGCTGCGTTGGTTAGTTGTCTCAATTCTGACTAGTTGCCGTGCCATGAAAACCATTCCGAGTTCATCGGCGGCCTTTCATCGACAAGTTGGTAACAAATAGTTTACATTGATGACACAGATTGGTAACATTGGAGATCTCTATAGGGTTTTCAATGCCTGGAAATTCATTTGAAATACACCGTAAAATCTGTGACAATATCACTGAGAATATCTAAAAGCTAGAGGATACTGCTGCTGGTCAGTACAGCTGTTCAGCTGACGGTAACGTTTCGTACCACCATCATTGGCTCTAAGCACTGCTAGCATCAGTTCCCTCTTTAAATGAATACGCCGTATCCTTCAAAAATTCACTGGAACATATCGCTTTATACGTAGGTCTGACGGCGGATACGGATGTAGGATCTATGCTAATTCATTGTTGATACTATTAATTACTTACCACCGAATATGGGTTATTAGTTGCATGGAGGCAATAATTCCAGTCCTTTACGAATTCATCTCAGAGAAGAAAGTTCCACTGAGTCCAATCGAGCCTCTAAAACCATGGACCGTTGTCAAAGTGAGTAAATGAGCTTTCCCACTCGTTGGAGAACGACCAGATCTTCAACGAAAAGGCGACTGCTAGTTTCATGTGAACCTCATTAGCGCTCTCCTTCGCAGACTTCCTATAACGTAACATCGCTCTGCTTAATTGATCGTTCAGAGACTTTGTTCAGCGAATGTAATGTGTGAAAATGCATAAATGTTGCTTTTCGATTTTTGTTCACAAAAAGCAAAGAGATATAATCGAGACCGGTAGGGCGATGATTCAGGGAACTGCCCAGAAAACCCATTCAGTGGCTGTATTCGCCCATGGTCGTTTGCTAGCTCGTAACGAGAAATCACCAGTGTAATGTGCCAATTATTTTAGTTTCCTGAATGTTGCCACATTGCGACAGAACTCTGCACTGTTCGGGAACCATCTTGATAAAAAACCGAATGGGCTCAATTGCGACAAACACTGGTCCCGCCTCTCGCATAACGAGTTCTCCTTCATATCTATGTGTTTGAGAGGAAGTGTGATTTTATCGCCGAGATAATGACATCACTCCGCAAGGGGGGCGCTTGACGCATTGAGAGGCAAAAATGAAGCTGGAGGCTTATGTAGTAGTTTCTAGCAATTTGGAGCACTCCGTCTTGATCGCAGTCACATATACATACATCAAAGAGGAAGATCAATTTTGAGGACATAAAGCGCAGGAAATAAATCTGAATAGCAAGCATGCATAGGTACTGAAGAATTGCAAGAAAAATATCCAAAGTTCCTGATGGGAAACTAAGCCTCCCTCCTGACCCTTGTACAGTGGTGTCGTGTTAGGACCCAGTTTGCGAGCACGACGTGTTCCCACTATTCCGACGACAAAACCATGGCACACAAAAGTGTGCTAAAAGTCTCGGACAGTGTTTAGACTTCCTTGAGTAGATGTGGGTCGCTCTACTGAGAGTGTCATTCCTATTTCATGACCCATTTTTCCAATTCAACCCTGTATTTTCACTACATGAGAGTTCCTAGCAGCTAATGCCGTCATAATAAGCACTTTTCAGGACGAAAAGGACATCAAAGTTATGACTTCTCGTGAATGGAGAAGGTTTAGAACAACGATGGCTTGATGGGAAAGTTTTCCATAATATCCATGGAAGTCTAAGCATTCCAACCTTCGCTTCAATGTGTTGATTTCGAACGCTTCCTGACTTCACATCTATGATAATAATAAGAGAACATAGAGCATTTTGGTATATATAAATATGGTTGTAAATGAATTTTCAACTGACTGTGTTGAGCTCGTTTCGTGTGCTAGGACGCCCTCTTCAAACAATGTCTACAATAAAAATGTACATTCTTTTCCAGTTGCAGAACAATTTACGGTGTTGAGAACAAGGATCTAACTGCGGTGTTTTCGCATCGACAGGGAGACGGGCGTTTGGAACGATTTTGGGTAATTGATTCGCCGTACGCGGCTGTCGCGGACCACT
>UZAF01017633.1:0-17753 GCA_900617895.1 Haemonchus placei
CAAGAAGGAGGAGAGCCTGGCGTTAGCCAGGCGATCCGATATCTGTACATTTACCAAGCTTTTACTGTCATTCATTTTGCCTTCGTTCCAAAACTTCCACCTCTGCACTGCAGAATGTTGTGTTATCAGTGCCGGATTATTCCAATTGCACTGAAATTTAGCGGAGATACTCTTCCTTAGCCCATCTGTCTTTTTTCTCTGAATAATCGCCTTTTTGATACTATACGATGTTCTATTCGAACACAGCGAAGATGGCTTACAGAAAAAATCGCACCCAATTTGCAGCTGATCTCCTTATCAGCTTTTTGAGGTGCGCCGAATATGAAAGCGCCCACAATTGGAACCAAAGAAAACAGTAACTGTTCTGGTAACTCCTATAACACAAGAAACCCCAAATTGTGCTCAAGGAAAAGTTGTAATCCCAAATTTCTCTCGCTGCTTGAGTTTCAGATCATAACGAGATTGTTGCGTATAACAACAACTAGACATGTAAATGGTGTCTATGCACATGGACGCACACAATAACTGCAATCACTAAACACCCTCGGACTCGTAGTTGATCTGAAAAAGCGTTCACGTGAAGCGGGAAGGAAACTCACCATAGTACCTCTTCCTCCTCCACGGATGTATCCGACTTGATATGAACGGCCAGTTACTGTACGCGATGTTGGAGGCGTAAGCGTCTGCAATAGGCGGGAAGTGTCCATTCGTGGCGTAGAAAGTCGTGGGCGCTTCGCAACACGGGGTTCCCATCCTGTCAGTTCAGATTCTTCTGTGTGGGTACTGTCGCGACTCGTTTCATCTTCTCTTTCATTAGGAGTGGAGAGGCGCTTGTATTCCTGGAACCGAATAAAAGCTGAGAAGCAAGCGTGTAATAAAATGACTCTTAGTAAACGCTAGAATTGGAGCACACTAATCGAGGTGTATCCAAAAAATATTCACAGTTCACGTTAACACTATTCTCAGTTACATGATATTAATCATGGCTTAAACATCATCATATACCTTACAAACACCTTGTAGATTTGGTGAATTTTTCGAAAATGAGAACGAGTATACGACTTTAACAAATGGACTTACGCGTGCCTGGCACCCCTTCAGCCTTCTTTATTCCTACAAAATCTTTTCTGGACGCCAGGCCTTGGTTGGATTGAGTAATAAATCTGTGGGCAAAGAGCCGCTTATTGCGAAAACGCTCCGCTCACCACGAAGGTCTTCTTTCTTTCATTTGCTGACCTATTCGTCAACTTTGCTCATTTTCTACCAGCTCTGGGCTATTCTGACCATATCAAGATGTTTTGACTGAGCATGGCTTTGCCTGTTCCGGTAAAACCTCACAGCTTCGCCGAGCTCACACATGCTCCGTTGATTTTGACTATACCCAGCCCATCTCAATCTTCTTCAGGCACTTCTTCAGGTAATGACGAACAGAAAGACAGACGCAACGCGTAATTTATAGTAAGAGTAGGAGATGCTAATAGATATGTATTTCAAAAGAAATGTTGAGAGCGAGCTGTAGACTTTGGAAGGATACATAAGAAGATCAGCCAATGCAAAATGTAAGTATACCACTCTGTTAAACAAATCCGGTAGCACTCATTGTTTGAAGACCCTTAGAAGTGATTATAACGGAATCAATTCGATGCAAGAAAATGTTATGCGGCCTTTCAGTTATTCAACTTCAATCTATCTAATTACTATTATTACTTAATTATTTAATCATTTATTTTAGCACGTTGTATGAAACAACTTTCGTGGATATCCAGGTAAATCGATAGCTTTGAAGGCTGTTTAAGAATAAAAATTCAAACTGCAAATAGGCGTTCCAAAAAAGTTGTAAGCGCTCAAAATTTGCTCAAAGCTATAGCTACTCAATCATTATGGCTTCAATATTCAAGATCGACGCAGCGATCGTTTACGCTTGTCGCACCTATACAGGACAGGATGGTCCTGCACGTAAATTGTACGCCTGTTTTGCTTCAAACCTTGAAACACATTCAACATAAAGATGCAGGAGATGATTAAGATATGTGAGGAACTCAGCGCGATGCATTCTTAGCCCGCACACCATTAGAAGTAGAATTTGGTCGAAACATTTTTAGCAAGCAAACAAGGTTGTGTATGATCTCGAAGAAGAAAGCATTATGAACTGTTATGACGCCTTCCGCGGCGGAGTCATTAGGTAGTTGTGGTGAGTGATAAAAGAGAAATGATTTATATAGTATTAGCTTACATTTATTCGTTGCGAAGTCCGAGATCGTTCCGCAGTTATTATTGGAGCACGACGTAGCTGTTGTGGTGTCGGTGTTGAGGGAGCCCGCAGTGGAGGAGGAGGAGTGGGACGAGAACTAACCTGGCTAGAGACCGTTTTTCGCGCAGCGACAACATTAGGAGTGGGGCTCGCAGTACGTTCTTTAGTTGGTTCTAAATATATATTCCGCGCTCATCATGAATATCCCAGCACAGCAAACTCAAAAGGCTAAAAACGTACGAGGGGGCCTCAGAACTGGTCGCGATAACTGAACTTTTTGCGGTGTAGACTGGGCTGGCTTGATTCGATTCGTAAATCGCTCACTGAAGCCTCTCCAGTAATCACTGAATGATACAAATTACATGCTTTGCAGGACAGTACAAATGCACTTTAAGGACGCACTAGATTTCGTAGAGTTTCAGATCCACCCCATCAACCCACTCCTCTTTGATCTGAGTGACTCGTCTGATGCGAGATGACTGCAACTGAGGCTTTCTCCGCCTAGCGCCTGAAAAAGCAGTATTGTTCACGGAAATACGAGAAGAGGTATGCAGATGTACTTTTTCTTCGTTCCCGTTCACTGCTTGTCCATGATAGATCGTCTTCTTCATCAACACCATTGTCGTCGTCCAGAGGTAGAACTTCGATTGAAATTCGGTACCTGGAAACATTAGTGTCCTGAGAAGTCGAGAAAAACAAATGCCTATAGCGACCTCTTTGAATACTAGCTAGCTTCCAAGGGTCAGGAGATTTTTCAAAGTGCTCTTAACAAGGACTCAGGCTCTGAGAGAATAAGAACCTATAGATGAAACATGGCAGTAGTTATTCTGTATAGCACCCATAGCTCGCGATAAAGAAAAAGCTATCGGCGACATGTAGCCTCTTCCATATTTTGCGCTGTTCGATGAGCATAAGATTGCGGGCGGCAGGCCAAGCTTAATTCTGAAAGAAGCAGATTTTGGTGTTAACCAATGATCTGTCTGGCCAGTCCATAATAGAGAGAACGGGGCATTACAGATTAGCGCAATTCTATCTATATAGTATTTGTCGTTCATTTCAAAAGGAGGCATCAAACAGAAACGTAAATTCAGAATGTAATCAGTCCAATTAGTTATGTTGCTGTATGGTCTTTCCCGAACGTATGACAGTGGTACAACACAATCCAGTATCTGTCCGCACCCTACATATCCAGCGTTTACTTTCCCAAGTCCTCTTCGACGCGTCGTGCACCTTGAGGCTCTAGGACTGGTGTATTCAGATACAGTCATGCCGTGGAATTAAGATGCTGTGCATGAATATCTGCGTGTGTTTTAACACCGTAAGAATTCGTATAAACCAGGTCTTGTGCCGGATTTCACTTCTGCGCGGTGTGAAACACTGCAAACGCACAGACTATGACTAGTCCCCTATTCAAAAAAGTGCATAATTAGTCCATAATCAAACAAATGAAATCACGAGTCACATCAAGAACTTTAGGTACAAGGAGTACCTAAAAGAATCGCGCTTATGCATCCAGAAATCCAAAAAAAAAAGAAGAATACACTTATTAATCTCTTTTTATGCTGACCTGTGCTAATCTACCCATGTATGCCCAATAAGTCTGAGAATTAGGTAAGTTATTTACCAACTAAAAAGCTGCGAAATTCCAAACCAGATGTTTATAACGCACTAAAGCCTCCCAACCTCAGTCATCATGATATCATTTACTTCATATAATGCCCACGTGTCTTTCTTTCAATAGATTTCTCTGTTCCGCTCGCCCACAAAACTTTCCTTGATTACGATGGAGGTCGTGGTACCAACCGATTTCTGGTAAATAATATCGACTTGCGGCGTATTTGAACAAGTCACCACTTCAATGAAAGCGCACACTAGGACGAAGACGTCGATATTAAAACCCATTAAGTTTTCTGGCGTCCATACGACACTACAGTCTGTGAATTAAAAGAATAAATACGCGGTACTTCTTAGGATCAATTTGAGGAGACAATTGACAGTCAGTCTCATTTGCCGCTGATCTCAGGTCATGTTTGAGAGCAAATTTCCCGTTCAGCGAGTAATCGCAGTACTTATAAAAATATCCCAAACCAAACAATAAAATAAAAACAAAGCAGCAAAGCATTATATCAAACAAGAGGCATGGTGAAATGAAATGAAAAACGAATAAATGAAAAATAAAGCGATGAAAAACAGCTCTTAATTAGGTATTTAAAAGAATCCGCTGAAGTTCGACAGAAAAAAAGTAAAAATACTCAAGATAAAAGAATTGGAAGAATAACTGAAGTAGTAGGATGATATACCTCTCATAAATACATGGAGGTGCGTACTCCTTGTGTAAAGAAATCCATCGACGTTCGTCGCGATCAGGATAATGAATGACGACTCGCCTGTCAGGGTCCTCAAAGCAAAAAATATTGAAGCCGATAGTAGAATCGAAGGATATACAGAATCACGAGCACAAAAACGATGCTTAGAAATTGTTATTGCTTAGAAAATGTTGGAATGACCGGAAACCCTCTATATTGCATTACATTCATTTCATTTAGAATTTTGAGGGGAGTGATTCTAAAAAATTAATTTAACACGATTAAAAATAAAGTCTTACATCATCTTCCGGTTTCATATCCTGCCAGCGAACTGAAGCCCATAATATACGTAGCTGTAAAGCGACAGCTTGCAACGACGAGCAGTTGACAGTTAGCCATCTGCAATAGCAACAACAATAAACCGAAACAATCACGAAAAACAAAGTCTGTAGCGAACGAATGAACGTAATGAGAGGAACAGCAATTACATAACAACACTCAGAATTAAACTATTAACACCGGTTTTAAAATCGTTGTGACTAACCTCCAGCACAAATCAAAACAAGGACGAGGCGTGGGATAGTTCCAGTATTGCAAGTTTCCTTTTGCTGTTGCCGAAAAACTCGGCACATAAATCGCTTTGCGGCCTCCAGTTTTCGCCAAACGTCGGAGTGTTCTTTAATAGGAAAGGTTCTCTAACGATAATGAAAGTTAAAACTGAAAGATTTGTGTGGCATACACTTGTGGTACGACGAAAATACTTGTACGCTTGGATCCTCGCGAAACAAAGTAGTTGACATCGGGTAATGGCCAAGGCAGATCTTCTCCAAGAACACCTTTCCGTGGAACTGTAGTTCTCGAAGGGTCATATGCCTTGACTACGCCAACGCATGAAACTGAAAACAGAAACAAAACTTAGTTGAAAGGAAATCAACAAAAGGTAGAGAATCAGACTTGGTCCAGAAGACTGGAATGGACTGCGCAAGCCTCCAACACCAGTTTCTTGCTGTCGACATTCTAATGAATAGCACGACTGATATCCAGCATTAACGTCGTCGGAGCATACGGATCTGACAATAGAATCATTCTGTACCACTCCGCAGTCATACATTTGATTGATTGTCTTCGAATTCACTACCTAGATGGGATACCAATGCGACAGCTCGGGGAGTAGCACACACAGTTGTTTTTACGCTTGCACATCATTTCCTGCTCCGTTCTCCACTGTTTCAAGCGTGTTACTATCTCTTCGAGTCGAGTAATCTTTTTGTTTATTGTCACCGTCTGAGAGGAACTCATATAATAATTTGCATTGAACATTAAGTCAAAACAATGAATTTCAAGTTAAATCTGTCATCATTACCTCGTCGTTGGTGCCTTGTTCTCGAATGTTTCTAACCAGAGTACGCGAAATCCAAATCCAGCCCCCAAGAACTCCTCGCCCAAAGACGCGATATTTTTCATCCTGTAAACAAAAAACGACTGACATCTCACTTCAGTACTAATAAAACGAAGAACTCACCCTCATTCTGGTCAGCTCGCGACTGATTCCATGGGGCATTCTTGTGTGTTTTACCACAATGATCTCGTCGTCAAGAGCATCTACCCCCTCCTAAACAGGAAAATATTAAAACAAAAATAATAAGCAATCAAGGCAAGTCGTTACCCTTTCTTCTTTCTTTCTTCGTTGGGCTTCCTTCACTAAGCGTTCGCGGTCTTCGACAGTAGTGCGTGTTAGTCGAGTATGACCGAGATTGTTCCACCACTGTGGTAAGAATAGGGTGCGTCGCATGCCACACTCTAGCCGCAAAAGTAGATCCCGAAGTTTCTGCCATGACGTTGTCGGAGAATCCAGCTCCTTAAATTAAAACTAGAAATTGAAAAGCTTGACGTATGGGGTTCCTTAGAACTTGGCGTTTGTTTTGCTTAAGTCGTTTATATCTTGACCTCTCACGCAGCTTTTGTTAAAAACTATTGGACCAACGCTAACGCGTTATCGCCTTTTAGATAACCAGAAATGGATCGAAAGTAATATTGAATATTCGATCTAAGGCTTTCGCAGTCTAAGTTCGAAATCCCCAGAACATGCACGTACCGAAAGGGGCCATTAAACACCTTGGCTTCGTGGACTACTCAAAATCAAAAAAAGGCGATAGTGGGATTTGTACCGCCTCAGCTTGATCTCCATGGAGACTACGATGGGAAAGCCAAACTTATAAAAGGTATCCGTGCCCGCGTAATTGTAGGCATTCTTCCCTCCGATCACTTTTGGATTGATGGCTTGTAGGGATGTGGGAACATTTGATCGAATATTCACATACTGTTTCTGATCCTTGTCAGGTTATAAAAAGGCGATACGCCAAAACGTTAGCAGAATAAAGCTTCCAATTAAAAACCAGCCAGTGTTCAAGATATAGACTACATCGAACAATGGAAAAACCCTCTCACAAAATAACTCAAACAACAACCTTTTTGAAAGAAGGTAAGGCATCCCGCCATTTTCGCTGCATCAGCTCTATTGGAATTTTTCTCAATATTTTCCCAATTGTCCACGCAACATAGAGAGTCTGGAGCCTCTCACTTCCGTAAAGTGTGTGTCCTTTCGCTATGGACCACTAAAAGATGGGAGACGATAGTTAATAAGCTCTCAGAGCAACAGTTCGAAATACAGCGTCTATGTAGAAGAGATAAAACTGAAGCGATTAGAAGAAAATGCAACATTCACAAGGTACAACATCATAAAGTGGTTATCACCACAGAAAAAGCATGAAAGAAGCATCGCTCACCTCAAAAGACCATTCCCCTTCTTCCAATAGCGAAAACTTAGAACACAAATACTTCTTCTTATCGACCATTTTCTTCTTTGTCATAGGATGCTCGCCAAACTTGTGTTCTACGAAAAAGTTCGTATACTTACTGAAATGAGATTTATTCGATCAGCGCGGTTCACCTAAAATGCCAGACACTAAAGTCACCTGAAAGAATTGTCATTTGACGGACAACCCATTCTGAACAAATTCGACGGATCAGGTCGTAGCAGGCCTTCTGAACCATCTTTCTTGAGCTGCAGCAACTCGCTTTCTGAAGTTCAAGAAACTATAGTATCTCAAGCGTTGAAAAGGTAACGAAGGTCGAACTCCAACGATACAAGCCACTACTACTGAGACAATGCTCACCATCCATGAAGCACAAGTCAATATATCCCGTACTTCCATTCTTGCGGTAACAATTGCTAGATAAATATGTCTAACCTACCCTCCACATTGCCACTCCAGAAATTATTTACAAGGCGACCATGAGATAATCCTAGCATTGTTTTGAAGTAACCAATCAAAGTGGTCATGGCCTCCTGAAATTTTCCTTCCTATAAAGTTGCAACTTGAATTTTACTTCAAAAACACACTTCATCCTCTCCCGAAGGCTCTTCTTCAGAGTTATCTGTTTTCATATCTCCAACGGGCTCAGCCGACAATATTTCAGCCATTAGATGCACTGAAACCGGATTTTGCTCGCTTGTTTGATAGAAAAACTTGTGGAATGACCTACTGTTGTCTTGTTGTAGATAAACTTCCGATGGCAGTGGTTTATTTGCATTGTAGTTTTCTCTGTATAAGGTGTCTCTTCGATCAGACGATAGTTCCAGAGTTACAGACATCTGTAAGCAATAGAAGCTTCGACCAAAATGAATAAGCAGTGGGTGTTTAGATATTACCTGCTCGAGAATATCGCTTAACCTTTCGAAAAACACCTTACACAGATGAAACTCATAGAACGATGGATCCATCAGCTTCACAAGCTGATAAAACTGCGGCGCTGTTGAATAATACCGTAAATCAGATTCATCTATATTATGCCTGAAGAACGCAATAAAATATTAAAGCGGACACTAATTCAACAAGCAAAATTCTTCTAGAATACTCACACAAATATTCTTCTTGCCACAAACCAATAGAATCTACCGTGGCGATCTCGGCCGATCGGTTCCATACGCAAAGGCTGCTTTGACGGATACTCATCCAATGGTAAGCAATCTTGCACTCCCCGCACCTGGGTGGTTTAAGGATAAAATGCACGAGAGGAATGACGTTTGGGCTGATATGGTTCGTTTTAGGCGCTTGAATGGCCTAGGAGTTTGTATCAAACAAAAATACCTTGTTTTTTTCACAGAGCTCACAAACCCATTCATCGGGTTTAAGCTCAAGGCTGACACAGCCAATATGGAAAACAGCTTCACATGTATCGCATTGAATAACGTCGCCACCTTTGCTGCATGCACGGCATGTCTCTTCATGCTAAAGTAACATCTAATGAGTAATGAAGAACAGGTAGGGCCGAAGACGGGCTGTAACTCACCTCAAGACGTCCACCGGTAGCCACCACCGTTCTTTTATACTCATTAGAATAAAGAAATCGATAACTGAGAAATGTTATGAGAACTAAACGCGTAGGAAAATCTACAAAAGGATAATTAGGGGCATTGACCGCTTCCATAACTTCAGCTGGAACGTTTGGATCACAGGACAGGTACTGCCGAAGAACCTTAAAACGAATAAAATACAAAAAACAAGTTCTCAAAACTATGCATATAGCTGACCCAAGCGTGCGAAAGTTTCTCAAATAGAGTAAATTCATATTTTAAACAAGTTTTTGAAAACTTACTTCAGCATAAGTCATTGGTTCTAAACAGGCTGTAATAATATTATACGCATTATTCGTTTCATTTCCAGAAAAGTGAACCTAAATCAAGGGAAATAAGATCCAAAGCTTAAGGAAAACCACAGCAAACCAAAACAACAAGCTCAAAGAGATCACTCACCTGCTCTTCATCATCATTTTTAAAACACATCCTAAGTAGGACAATGTGAATTTCTGAGAGCAAGCGTGAGTTATCCGAAGAGGACAGAGCTGCACAGAAATCTTCAAACAAAAATGGCGACAGCCGTAACGTACGCCAATAACTACGCAGAAGTTCATAGAGCTGAAAGAAAATAAGAGCTAAGTATAAATAAAAGCTCAGGAATACAATTACCTCTACGACATCCAACAAATATTCTCTAGGCACAGGGATGTCATTACTGCTGTCAGGGAGAATAAGTGGAGGTATTTCTGCACAAGACAATTCAATCCATGGCAATCGCGAGCATTCTGCCTGTAAACAAAGCTGGACATCTTGGTTAGACAACGATTATGAAGACCTTTCCATCTTACGATCATACATGTAATAGACTCGAATGGCTATACAGGAAAATATAAGCAAAAAATACCGAGAAGCTGATTCTGAGAAGCATCCGCGGCCAATGAAGGAAGGTATTTCAATAAGCGCGAAAAAGGGGAGATAACGGGAAAGCAATTCGCGATTCGGTATAAAATTAAGCTCCTTCCGTCAAAGCGGTTGAGCACTAGTGACTAACTATAGGGAGAACACTGAATAGCTACTTGCAGTAGGCCACAAATCTTCGCCTTTCTGCATTTCATCTCAAAATTACTGCGGAATTCAATGCAAAAAAAAGGGTTCGTGATTCCTCACAGTGAGCGCGACCATAGTTTGGACCTTTTTCTCAATTTCCTTGGAAACTAACTGGTATTGCTATCATTCAATTGAAGGGAACAGAAATGGAGGCATTTAAAACTAGAAGTACGCGTAAACACCTAGTAACATCATGTGTATAATGAGTACACATAGACACCATGCACACAGGGAAAAAAGTGAAAAGCGCTATTTTGGTTTCTCTAATGGAGATCCTTCAACATCCTTGTCACAAGACAGCTTTTACTATTAGTTGATACGTATACAGTTGGCAATCATAACTACGAATGAAGCCTAAACGGCAAAGAAAACAAGAATGAGGTGAAAAAAATATCACAAAACCCAAACGATCAATTCAGTAAAGGCCATACCGCATCTTCCTCAGAATACTGAAAAGAGTCGTCGTTTGTGATACAATCAGTATCCTGCTCGTCTTCGATGAACACGTGCGATTCTAAAATGAACATGCTGCTATGTCAGCTTCCAAAATTGTCACTTTCATACATCCTCTGTAATGCTTATACAATAAACAGATAGAGCCCCGGGATCACTTACACAGAGAACTTGACTTGGACTTGGCAATTTGTAATCTGACCTAGATAAAGATTGACCCGAACAGGACAAGCCAAACTTGCCTTTAAACTACACCAGAGAGGTGGGCATTTCTAAAAAAAATCACCTTCCAATCCAATCCAAATTCAATCACTAAACACTCGTCAAAAGCCTTATCGACAGTAGTTAAATGGCTTAATCGCGCACTATGAAGGCTCAGCCTTAGCTGTTTTTTCGTCCGCATAATTCTCAAGACCATTAGCAATAATGGAGTTTTTTTTTGGCGCTTCATAAAACAGCTCCATCATCATTTAGTAACTATCAATTACTGCGGATTCATATCATGTAGTGGCATTACAACGTCAGCGCAATTTTTATAAAACTTTGAGGAGGATAGCATACATCCCTAGCCGAATCTGGATACCCGCAAACTTCAGGATGCTTCGTTGTATTATCGTACCCAAGGCTAGTTTCAGTAAAGTGATTGTACTCTACCTCTTCCGCAACCCGCACTCTAGGCAATCCCCGCTTAAAAAGTCATAGTTTACCCAAAACGTGACTTGCTTCAAAAACGCAATGAAACTGAAGAAAAAACAAGTACAAATACCCAAAAACGGCAACAACAAAATAGAAGCAACATAATGAGTAGGAAAACATACGCGATGATTTCAGCGAATACTCCTCCTCGCTCGAAGACGATTCAGATTCGGAGCAGGAAACGTAATCATAAGCACGATCGTCGCCGTCATCTACCTCCCACGGCCTTGAGTATTTACTTTTGCCTGAGGACCTCCCTCTCCCAGTCCTGAAAAGTTCATAAAGAATTCAAGATTGACAAACAATGAATCTACCTAGTAGCTGTTGCAAATAAGAAAAATACCATAAAATAGTCAGTATATGGCTTAATTGCATTAAAGAATGCTTCAGTTTTACAGATCAACGGTCCCTATGGGGTAGAATTACGCTGTTCAAGGGTACGAAAGGGATCTCTTGTACGGTACGTATGCTTGAGGTTAAGCCTGAGTAAAAGAAAGAAGGATTAGACATTCGATCGCGTCCACAATAATCAGCTGAAGCAATGGATCAAAGCGACAAAGTCAAAAAAAAAAGAAATGATATTTACGTAAAAGGAAAGCATAGTTTGAGTAAAAAACTACATTAAGGCAGATATGTGTTGAAGGTAGATTGGGAGAAAACAACCTTTTGTGTACTAAAAAACACGAACAACGCAAACCTGGTTCTTCCATCCGTGGAAGTTTTCGCTGATGACTGAGATTTTGCCTTTGATGCCGACGGCCGTCCCCGCTTTTTCTGTTGGGCTCTGTTTGAAGTTTTTGCATTTGTTTGTGCTGGTGATGCTTCTTGAGCTTGTGCTAAGGCCCTTTTCCTCAGGCTGATACGAAGGGAAGGAGCTCGTTCCGTAACCGGGAGTGCGACTCCGGGCATTGACTATTTCGGAAAGCCCCGACACTGTAAGCATGTTCTACTAGTAAAATCAAAATCCGGAAAATACTAAAAACACAAAGCGTGACAACACTCAAAAGTTTACCGTAAACCAGCTTACCGTATGACAACTGCCTTAACTAGTATGTGCATATCTCGATAGTAATGTGAGTAAAACTTTGCTTGTGAGTCTTATCATCCCGAAACTGGCAATATTAGCCATTTTCAAAGTTCTTTACATAGCAAATCTGTTAACCATGGCGCATTGGATTAACAATGGAGCAGATACATTGAAGCAAAAATGAATATTGTACAGAAGACGAGCAAGGATTGCGGACTTTTTACCATATTTTGTTCACAGCTACCATTCCACCCAGGGTCCCGAAGAGTTTCAAACTTTCGCATTTCTCCTAAGCCATGGGCATCCCAAAATTTGTGGCTGGTTCATTGACGGCATATAACCTAACGCCGGCTTTCCTCTGGGATGAGGGATGATGCTGAAGTGTTTTTGATGATTGATAAACAAAATTATAAAGTGCTAACAGGGAAGTTAGCTAAGGAAGGCAGCCTCGGCAATCGTTGTTTCGCAACCGCCGCGCTGACCCGCACGCATTTCTCTGCCTGCCTGCACCCTCTCCTGCACACCAACCAAGAAAACTCGAATTTTTGAAACATTTTTCAACAAAAATCCAAGCAAATCCATAAAAAAGGCTTCCTCATCTGAATTATGACGTCACAAACGAATCACGTCATCTGCTATGCTACCGTACTATACCTGCTCTGTTTCCCACGAAAAGCGTCAGCTACAGTAACCCTATTCACGCTAGGACCATTTCTTTGGTGAAGCCGCGGATTTCTACTCTTCAAAAATTTCTCCGTCGGTTTTAACTTTGATTTTTAAGCGTCGATATCGTGCTTTCTTGCTTATCTTCTTTTGGAATGCTTCTTTTTTTTACATCCTTATGTTGAGCATTGTAAATTCGTCAATATATGTGTTGTCGTGGGTAATTCACCTTTGAAGGAGGAACGCAGTTTCCTAATCCCAGGTTCCCAAGACATTTTTTGCATCTAATGAGGTTGTTACTTCTTGCATCCGAATCTCGTCGTCCTAATAATGTTTCAGATGGCTTATTCTGCCTTTTTGGATTCGTCATCCATAAATAACGATGTTCGTTATGGCGAATTATTCTCATTATTTGATAATGCGCAGGAATATTTCACGGTGGGTTGCTTTATCGACTGTTCGCTTTTACAAATGGTTTAAGTGTGTTTTGAAGTTTTTACTTTATCTATTCGGAGTTTGACTGTCAAAAGCTCTTGTAAACTCAGCAAAACTGATGACCTTCTTTATGGTAGTGTGCACTCGATAAATTTGAAATGTCCCGAACAAAACGGCATATTTGGTGTTATTAACTGTACAAAGTGAACATCCATTGCCGTTTCCATTTAATCTTTTCTTGTCAGTCACTTCATAGATTTGAGAATTCCTCCTGTGCCTCTTAAAAATTCCTGGTGAAATACCTCGTCGAAGGGTCAGGACAGGTAAAGGTTTTTATTGTATTCGTTGTCATTCTAGAATATGTTAAGGTATCTCATGAAGAAACGTTTGACAAACTTCTTTCGAAAGTTAATCAACTGCCGGTGAAGACTGGGAGAACAAAAATATGTTGCGAGCAGCTTAAACGACGTGAGTATTTGTGTTTCTTTTAAGTGCAAATAAACCCTGAACCGTGGTGATGACGTCACACTTGCTTGTGTGGTTTTTAGGAAATTCGGCAAAGCTTAATTCGGTGTATGAACAATTGGAGCACGTCTACTCCACTAGAGAGCAATTGAAGTCGCAACAGGAGGACCTACGAAAAACAAAAGTCAAACAGGAACGTGAATTGGAGGAATACCGAACCCAGCGTGAAGGTATTTTTTGCTTTCCTGTTTTAATCGTTTGTTTTTTCTTTGTCGGGCCAGAAATGAAATGATTCTGTTGTTCAAAGAAAAACAATAGAGTGTTATGGCCTCTTTTGAATTGTAAAATGCCGAATAATCCTATGCTTTCGGTAAAACACTATTAGTTCTTCCTTAAAATTCTAAGCTGGATAGTTGGAGGTGTTGATGAAATAGCCTTGGCATGGCCAAGAACAACGTTTGTTGGCAAAAAACCTGCTCGAAATCAAAGTATTAGTTTGAAAAGTCCTGCAATTCTTTCAACGAATTTTTGGAGATGTTCACAAAAAGATATTAAGTTAATCTAAGACATGCTTCCGTTCTTCGAACGGCTTCTCAATTCAACTATATCTGAAATCCTAACGACTGCATTGGAAAGAGTCTATTTTGTTTGCGAGTTCACGAAACGTATCGCGAGTTCTTTTGTCCTCTTCGGTCTGTTTTGGTGCTCTGAATAGTATTTTCATTCATGTCACCTGCATTATATTACGGTCTCCAAATATATATTCGCGCTGGCCTGCACCGCGTTATGAAAGGACATCTAGTTTTCGAGGGAGTTCAACGCGTGACTACCCCCTCCTTGGGAGCTGATTACAAAAGTTCTTGACTTTTAAACATTACCATGAGCAGGGTCTGCCTACAAAACAGATTTTGTTATGTCAGTACTGGTTCCTGTAGGGGAACGGCTTGTTTTGTAAAAGTTTGTTTCGAGCAATGACTAGAAGTCTTGTAAATCTTCACTCTTAATTNTATACAGCAAAGGAGAAGGAAGGCGAAACGTTCGGTAGCAGTACGTTTCTTTTTCTGAAATAATTGAGAAACCGCGTTCAGAACTTTTCAATCAACGCAAGGTATACCCCGCTCGTTAACGTCAATTCAATTCAAGCGTTCCGACGCCTAGTCACGAGTTTTATTGTTGTAGTAAGGTATCTATCGAGACAAATCTGAGCGTCTCGAAGGTTCTGCGTTCTGTTCCCATCGCATTTTGGATTAGTTCAGGGTTAAGTCTTTTCGAGGATTGATGTCTTGAAGTTTCTAACTTCTCTCATTTATGATGATTATTATGATCGCCCATAAAAAAGGATTTGTAGGTTAGAGCGGAAAACTGGTGGAGGGCCATACCATTCGAGCTGACCCAAAATCCCTTTGTTAAGCTCTCTTACAGTTATGTCTTCTGGAGATCAGTAAATTGGAAAATGGATTTGCTACTTATTCAGACTAACAATATTTGTACATGAATGTACAAGGAAATCTAAAAGATTGTTTGATTCTTCTTTGTATTTTTAGCCTCATAATTTTGCTTTTTTTGTCTTGATAGTACAACGGTAATGATTTAATTAAGATACGATTGAATTATGGCTGTTACCCCTGTGTTTTTGTTGTTTTTGTTTGCAAAGTTGCTCTTGAAGTGAGCATTTTTGAGATAGGAAAAAAAAACTATGCAGAAAGCCAGAAGAAGATCGAAAAGAGAGCCGAACGAGCCGAATGCATGCGTATTTCTGTCAAAATGGAAGCAGCCTCAGCTTTGGGTTTTATTGGGTATAGTCTTTTTGCTCTAGAAGAGTAATGTGTATAGCTTTCTTGTATGGTCACGCTTTGTACTTACCAAGCTATCAAGCTGTAGCACAAGAACTTTAATCGAAGTCATTTTGGTTACTATTGGTTACATAAGGAGTATCCAACAACGAGCGCAGACTTGGATTACTCTGTTCAATTCTTTTACGGTATAGCTGCGTGCTTGGACTGTTACGTTCCCACAATATTATCCTTTCCCTTTGATACCTCAGTTTTAGATGTCACTCGGCGGTATCTGAAGGTATCTAAAAACTGCGCAAAATTGGATCTGGAACAATCAGTTGTGTTGAAGGAAGTACTCGGAGGCTCGATAAAAAGGTATGAGTCTGGGTCTTTTTTGTTTGAGAAACGGATTGATTGTTGTCGATTGCAAATCATTCCTTTTTATCATTTTCTTTTTTTATCGCCACCTTGTATTTTAAGATTGGTCACAAAATTAACTGCAAAGGAAGCAAACCTGTTCACATCAATCTTTCCAGACGAGGATGGCCAAATATCAGGTATAATCTGTTTCATAACGTACAATATCTATACAAAATGTATTAGGTCCTGTTTAAAAGTGAACAAACATCCAAAGGGATAGTGGGAGGGAACAATGGTTGGCCAGCCTAACGACATTGCTTTAATCAGAAACTAAATCACTGCCCGAATTCGTCATCATGGCTACAGAGTGAAGTGTTTGAGAACTGAAAAATATTGTGAGCGACCGAAATTGTCGCGGAATCACCAGAGGGGACGTCGTAAAAGGAAAGCGCGCTGCTCAAACTCATCATGAACTGGAACAATAGTTGTAAGGTATCACGTTTTTCAAGCATTGTCGAAAAATGACAGCTGTGTCCAGCAGTGAAGAACGGACGCAGGTGAAGGTCGGGGTGATGCCGGTAGTGTTCACTCCTCAGGTAGATCGTGTAGATGAATTCAAGCGCCGAATGGTGGAACATAATGATTGGACCATTGACGGACTAGCTCGCGAGACCGGCACGTCTACTGAATAGTTGGAAATGGTCAAAAAAGGTGTATATGGGTACCCTCTGCATGCAGAAGCAGGAGTCCAGAATCGAATTGATACCTATATTAGTATTTTTTTCTGCTGATGATGTCATCAACTACTTTTGGTAGGGGCTTTGGCTGTAGAGAAAACATGGATTGGTTTGTGCAGTGAGTCCAAAAGGTACAAGCGTTGGGTTTTGAAAGATGCAATAAGGAGCCGCTCGAAATATATCACAAGGAGTCACGTGGTTCCAACCGGATACTTATCATATTCTGAAATGAAGCGCTTCTACAGTTTTCTTTTTTAGAGGAATCTTCAACTCTAAGTATGTTACCAGTTTATCGATTTTTTTAGGAAAGAGCGGAAGTCTTTATTTCACTGATCGTGAGTGCGCAAAAGCAAAATTAACAGAACTTTCGAGGTCCGATTGTGATGGTGCAAAAATACGAACACTATTAAGCGCATGACACACTGACTTCTTAGTTCTATCTGGAAAATTTCCTTGTTACCTTCACTATTTCACACGAGCAGACAGTCTTTAGCATTCACCGTGTTAGGAGCCGTTTTTGAAAAGATATAGCGGACATGGCCAGCAAAAGTCACCCCAAGTGCAGGACTCTTCGATCTTTGCGCTTAGGGATTGTGGTTTTAAAGATGGACGCAGTGGCTTCGCATTTAGTTGACGATTTTCCTATTATTGCAGGATCAGGTGATGACGAAAACATGGAATGAAATTCCTTCCCAATTGTAAATGGCTTCTACTCATCACCGTTACATTCATTACGTATTTTATATTTGTACTCACACTTCAATGTCTACATTTTTGTGTAATGCTTAAAAAAAACTTATCAATATCCTTTTTCGCTATTAAATAGCGTCGTATTCTTCAAAGCTTAGTGATCTCATCGTTTCAAGTAAAGTTATAATATTGCTCTTGTACAGAAATAACCTTTTATATTGTAACATATCCTGATTAATAAGTTAGTGAGCAAGCTTGTGATTGTCATTTCATGGTCATGTTCAATCTCTATGGCTTGTTTTCCAGTTTTTTGTGTCTTTTTCACATTTTTCTTCTTGATCAGTACATCTTTGTGTTACCTAACGGTGCCAAATCGTATTCATGAGAAATAAGAAAAGCCCGCAACCAATGTTTAGACCCTCTTTTTC
>UZAF01017633.1:21080-40126 GCA_900617895.1 Haemonchus placei
CTTTTGCTATTACTAGGTTTTTTTTGATTATTTATGCTTATAAGTGAATGAATTTTTGCTTACCATTGTCTGTTATTCGCACCAGGACCCACACGCGCGCAGTGAGACACCCTGTTCAGCTCGTCCGGACGCCCCACTCTTCTTCATTTTTTCTGGTTTCGTTCTCGTCCAGCCCCCTTTTAACGGTTTTTCGAAGCCTTTTTTCACATTGGAAACACCTATGCACGCAGTTTCTTCACCTCAGTCGCACTAGTTTCGATCTTGTCTTCCATTTTTCATCATAATCTGGATTACCCAAAATTATCGTGAACTGTGCCTTTAAGGAGAAGCTGATCGGACTGCGCTGGAGTACCGCTGGTGAGCTGCCATCCATAATTGATTCGGTTGGAAAGGTCGATGAGCCTCGAGTGGGATCTAAAGGTGGGAATGAGAGGTGCCACTGGTACTGTAGAAGACGACAAGAGAAGGGACATCACAATACGCCCTCCATGGAGGACTGGGCTCGAATTGAGAGGCCATTTGACCTGGGGTTCCAGTTGGCGGTCATCCCCTATGTAAGCGAGTGTGCGGGTCAGCCGGCCGGCTATTGCAAGTAAAGTGGGTTCCGGGATTTGTGATGCTTCGTCACCGATCACTGTCGTGAACTCGGTAATATAAGGCGTAAAGATCACGTCAGGGAGGTGGAGGCAAGGAGGGCGCCGTTGTCATGCACATTACCAAGGGACGGCGCGCGGTGAACATGATGTCGACCATACGCTTCAGATTTGCGAAACATAACGCTCCACGATCTCGTTCTCCTCCTGATCCTCCATATTGGGGATCAAATCCGGGTGGTCGAGGCAATTCTCGAGTATCTCCCAGAGCTCCTGGAATTGATGGCAGGCCTGGAGGTCGTCGTGTAAGAGGTAGTCTTCAAAGTCGTCACCGAGAGTTTTGGACCGAGAGGATTTTGCCAAGATCAACCGGCGCTGAAGTCTGATTTCTGCAGCGGCGGTGTCGGAAATGTGGCGAACTACGTTGATATGCACGAAATCGTTGAAAGAGAGAAGGGTCTCTGTGAACTGCGCGACTGCCGCATTAGCAGAGGTGTTAACAATGGTGATGTCCTTTGAGTTCATTGAACTAAGCGCCGCAATGAGGGACCCAACGAGGATTTTTCCTGTTCCATATGCGGCCTGGATAGCAACGAGGGGACTTTGCCCGGAACCGTGCGTACGACATCCTCTTGTCTAGGTGTGTATGTTTAACAACGTCCGCTGATGAGCGGAGTTGAGCGGAGGGAGGAGGCAAATCACGTCAGTAGGCCTCATCACTCGGGCCAAGTGCCTGATTCCTGACTGGCATACTATAAGAGAAGGAAGTCATCGTCCATTACTCGCGAGCGTAGATTGCCGAAAAANGAAATTCGTGACGATTTGAACGGCTTTGACGCCAATTTTCGGAGCACAAACTCGAAGTAGACTAGTTTAGCAGGGTCAGATTATCCTTCTAATCTACTCTATTCAAATTTGGGCCCCAATGATAGGCGCTAAAGTCGTTCAATCGCCACGAACTTCGACGCGCAATTTGCTGCGCGCATCTTCAGACGCACGACTTGACACATATACCCGGTGAACGCCTGAATTACGATTGTTACCGCCTTTTTGCGACGGAATAGAATTGACGGCTACTACTCTAGCCCAAAATAGGCGGGCAATGTTAGGTATCCACAGGATGACATGACGTCCTGACGCCCATCCTGCTTCGGATGCCTTCTCCAGAAGTCAAGCTGTATGCGCAAGGGAAACCACACTGGGGTGAGTGTGGCGGCGATGATTCTGTGAGCGTTTATCGTCGCTCACTGCATGTACTGTCGCCAACGCTGAACAGGTGGTGTTGCATATTTTACTTAGTCACTGTATCGAACCAAAAGGATCGCGTTGGATATTATGAAAGTGGCCAAGACGGTCGGTTAGCCATGCTCCATCAGCGTGGGAAAGTTTTAATACGGTGAGAGGCAAGACGCCTCCATCAGGTTGCATGGGTAGGAAAGAGCGAACAATGGTGGCTAACTGAGCCAGCACCTCTAGTGAAAAANGGGGGGGGGGGGGGTTCGCAGAATCACATAGTCGAAGAGACGTTTGCTTGTGATTTACCGTTTACGACCTCATACGTAGCAAGCGGTTGAGCGGGAATGAATACGTGGAAGGTGCTTGGGTGTGATAGAACGCTTTGCCACGTGGTAACTTTATTTCCACACCTAACATATGAGTAATTGAACGAGTAATGAATTATGAACAATTAAAGAATAAATGGTATCAAAGCAAAGCAAAGCAACATAGAAAATACAAATGCAGCATGGATAGATAAAAAGGTTACAAAGATCTGGGAAATCAATAATAAGAACTAGCAATCTACCTGCACCAGATAGCACTCTCAAGGTATCAGGGTAATGCACCGATGCACCGCAAAAACCAATATAGCACTAACTGACCAAACAAGAAAACACGAAAGCACCAATAAAAGCGCAAAAAGCACCACACCACCAGCACACTAATCCGACGAGCGAACAGCTAAACTGAGGAGCACTCGTTGCGGCGGCGAGCTTATATGCCTACCATATCTATGTCGACCTCCGAAGGGGCTTTTGTAAAAGTGTTAATGTGTTAATGGATGGGAAAGGTTAGAAGATAAAAATGTTTATCACTTTGTGATATAGAGTGACCGTCTCCAGGCATCCTTCGAATGCTACCCTTGCATGAATAACTCGGTCGGCACGGACGATCCGCGATAGAATGAGGTAAATGGCGTCAGGGAGGTCATTGGACCGCAGTCAACGCACGGAGGTATCAAGAGCCATTGTTCGTGGCATTGAGGCTTGTTTAAAGGCAGCCGCAGAGGAGCGCTTAGCAAGTCGGCTTGACGAGATAGACCCTTAGAAGTCTTTAATGGACATGGGGGTCTTGTTAAAGCCAAGACCCCCGGTAGCGACGTCGACACCGAACTGGTCGAGGGCTATGCAGTCAAGTTACGACCTTGGCCTCCAAAATCACTCTCAGGCCACATCCTATGAAGACAATTTGGTAGAAGACGGGACAGGTGCTGCTATGAGGAGGAGGGGTGGTAAGATACTTTTTGTGCAAGGAAGGGTTTCTGTTCGCTGTTCTGTACGTCCCGATAGGTACCCATTTAAAGCTGGTCTATATTTATCCTTGAGTGATGCAATTGATGGTGTCCTCTAAGTGCTGTAGTTAAATAAACGAAATCACCGAAGGTACCTTATCAGGGGTGAGAACTTTTTGGGAAGAGAGACTTGTTGAAAGGCTTGGACAGGTAACCAGAGTCCGGTGGGTGGCGGTTAATGTCAGCATCCAAGACGGAGGCTACTGTCAGGCAATCCTCCCAGAGTAGGCGAATCGGGTAGGGATTAATGTGTCGTGCTCAGGGGTGTAAGTCGATTAGGTAGTGGGAAAATCCTGGAGGGGTTTCCGACGCAAATAAGCTATGCTCCTTGAAGAGGGGTCCCGGCGGAAGTAGACCAGCCCGTTTCGTTCCACGACCACGTCTACGGACGGAACCAGAGGTGCCTCTAAACGATGACGTTGTTGATCCGCTGATAGGCTCGGGGACGCCAAGGAGACCATTTTAATGGTGAATGGGCCTAGACCTCGGACCAAAATTCGAGAGCCTCGGAAACGTTGAGGAGCGACACGCGTGGCTCGGATTGGAAGACCATCATCATCTACTACGTACGTAGTTGATGATTAAAGGAGGAGTCACTGGTCGGTAGGGGCGTAGAATCTCAGAAAAGGGGAAGGCGCCGGCCGTGGTATTTAAGATGTACGATCGACAAAGCTGCGAACNAGGCACTTGGAGAGAAGTAACATATTCCGATGAAAATATATATTTATACATATATATATATACATATATATATCAGGTAACCAAAAATGTTCGTGCGGTTTTGCAAGTGGATGAATAAATATACAAAAAACGGTTTAACGAGAGTTTATTCTGAAAAATAGTCTCCTTCAGCAGGAACGACTTTCTGTCATCGTGAAACAAGCTGGTATATTCCATTTTCATGTAATAAAAGTCTTGAGTTTTGGAGCTAAAATGGTTAGGCGCTATAGCTTGTTTGTTTCACAAACTCATAAGGTACCCATCTGCTCAACTTCAAAGTTTTTCAAGTTGATGCAAATGTTAACGAATAGCTTCATCACTCACATTGAATCTTGAGGCAAGGTCCTGACACGTCTGGCTGGAGTCCTGCTCGATTGCCAGCTTGATATCCTCGTTATTGACGGTGGACGGGCTTCCAGATCTTGGTTCATCTTCAAGCCTTTCATTTCTGGAAAAATTTTTTTAAACCGCTTTTGACACGTCCGTTCTGCTATGGTACCTTTCCCAGAAGCACCGCATATCTTACGACAAGCGTTTGTAGCTTTGGTGCCAAGTTTAAACTCGTAAAGTGAGCTGGTGCAAATTACAACTTTTCGGCACAGGCATGCTTCACTAAAAATTTTTAATCTTCAAACGCACTGCTTAAACTTATGAGACCCACTGGATGATTCTGCATAAAACAAGCTTTAGAGCATATATAATGTTACCCTCCTACCATAATCAGTTTTTTAATTTATTGCACAGAAATAATCAGATAGAAAAAACCTCACGAACTTTTGTGGTTGCATAATATGTGATCGTTGCTAGCCAACAGGTCAAATTGAAGTTTGTCGAGACCGGGTGTTATATGAGAGAGTCGGGGGTTGGGTGGCAGTGTGCGAGGCCTCGACTACGCTGATAACCTTCCGCAAGGTTCTCTGACGCACCGGCTGCGGTTAGCGGCACTTGGAGTTGTAAACGCAGGGCCTGACAAGGTATAACACGTTTTAATCTGATTCATGTGGACCTTCTTGAGCGCCGGTTGAGACGCTGATATACTGAATATGGTCAAATGGCTCACCTTGAAAAACTAAAACTATTCCAGTCATGGATAGCATAACTTCTGCGTTAGTCCTAGTTGAGGAGCTGATGCGAAGGTAGACCCCTTCCTTGATCGAAGATTGGGCAAATGAGAACGGTCAGGCAGTGCTTTAATTTTAGCTCTTTGCCGTTCGTTGAAAGATAGCTGAACGTGAAGGAGTGAGAGGGGTAGTAACTAGATTTCGTACGTAAAATCCTAAATCACCCACTGGAATGTGGCGCTCTGAATCATGCTGATCGGCATCCGCCTAGACCGGTTGAGTCTTTCATCGCTTCGGGGTCGGTCAATTGATACTAAATAGGTTCGTCTGGGAGGATAAAAGCACTGATTTGTACATCGACTGTCCACCGCAAGTCATTTATAGGCCACAGTAGGTCAGTGCGCTACTACGATTCTGGATGGAAGTCGAATGTATGGGCGCTACATCGGACGGAATTGCTTGACGGCCGGAAACTATCCTTTTATCATTCACCTCTCAACATTTCAGTAGTATACATGCCAATACTTTACGCTAAATTCCACTTAGCTTTCACTGCCGGGAATGACATATCTAGTGAGAAGTATTCAAAGTAAAATGTTCTCTAAAGTACGCAGCTGTCACATTTTCAATCACATTTGGCTCAGGCTCAAAGGCAAAGGGGTCGCGAAGAAAAGGTTTCCGAGATATGCCCTTGGAATGAATCTGTGTGTGCCATGACCACACGTGGCGCTGTCAGATGGGAAAATGGCCCTGATAAAGCGTAATAACTGTTCAAATATTGTATCTACTGCATTTCATAACTAATGAAGAACGAGTTTCAACTGCGTTGCAGAGGCTATACCATCCATAAAGGAAACCCACGCTGTAAGCCCGATCAATCAGTTGTGACCCATGGGGACAGTGGAAGGCGATTTTGGGCATTTTGATCCAATGCAACCAGCTCTTTAGGCGAAGGAAGGAGTGAAATGTCGTTCAAATAATGCTTCTATAGCATTTCTGTCTTGGTGATCTCGTACAACCCCTTCCTTCACTCCTTTCGAGGTATCTTGTAGTTTACAAGTTTTGTCGATTTTTTCGCTTTCTTCACCGTGCACTATTCTTGGACAACGCTTCTGAACGCTTTCGCTTCTGAACGCAAAAAGTACCTCAAAATTATTGTAGACTGCGCCTTTAACTATAGAATATTCCTGAAAAAGCACGAAAAATGTGATGAGTTCATTGCCGGAGGTATTTCTGTAAAACATTATTCGTAAGCAAAAAGTTCACTTTTAGCCCACGTAACCTAACGTTTATTCTTCCTGAGTTCGCTGGGATCGTGACGCATCGTCGTCTGTAGTGTAGAGAAGTAACATGCTGAAATTTAGTCAGTGGAATGTTGGAGGTATTAGGATAAAATGGTACTTTCCGAGTTGGAAGATCCGAAGTTGTTCTGCGAATATCCCGCTCGCTTGATATGAGTCCATATCGATCGAGGGATCAATATAAACATATGAGCAGGCTTCCCATTTTGCATCACTTTCCTCACGGCTTCTACGTGACATTTCACACTCTTCATCGGGCCTACGTGACATTTTGCAGACTGGCAGACTGTAGGACATCCAAGGTTCGTAGTTATAAACAACAGGATGTCCCAAAATTATAGAAGCCTATACATCGCCATGCATTTCATGTTTCTAAGCTGAGAATGCCAATTTAATCTATATATACGTTTGTTTACATTATGCGCAACAACAAGCCACAATCGTATTTTAAAGTATCCTCCATGAGAACGGATACAGGCACAAAGTCTGTCTTGAACTACTCGTAATTGCACANAACCGAGCTGGCAAACTGGACAGGTTTTCCTTCTAATCAGGGACCACGAGGCGAGTTCAGGTGGTGCAATTATGGTGGCATGATGGCCATTCCCAAAGGTTCATGAAGTCGGGCAGCTCGCGGCTGCTCTTCTTGGACTAGCTTTTGTTCATGTGGGTTTTGATATCGTCCTTCTAGAAACACCAGAGCTATTTAACACGACAGGATCGAGACTTCGTTCGGCCATCAGTATGTTCTTTGAGTACATGTCTTCGTTAATTTCCATGCGATACCAACGAAACCAATGCCGTGTCACAATTGCCTATGACTTCCTTCATAAACATCTTTTTGCTGTTTTTACAACAACTTTTCGTGAGAGCAGTACTTCCGATGTTTCTAGCCAGAACGCGATCGTTTTACCAGAAGAGGATTGGCTACACCCTGTGAATCTTAACTCGTTGACGACGAGCCCATTTTTTCCCGACTGTGCGTGGAACGAGATAGTTTCCTCCTTGAAATCATATCTTAATATCCTCAAAAAAAAAAGAATTATTAGAGTCAAAAACATTCGAAAACAAATGGTACGAGGAAATATTTCGCAAACCATCCAGCAATATTCGATTTTGCCCTATATTTGTACTCGGGGTACTTCCATATTTGGCGGTGATACACTTGAATGCGGGTTCATTGGTTTGGAATTGAACTACTCAACCTCTGCTCTCGTGCTGGCTATACTCAGAAGGTCAAGGTAACGCCGGAAAAGATCCGAAACGGACACCCAGTGTGGCAGAACCTGTAGTAATGAAGCTAATGGGCGGTTCCATTATACAAGGACGATGCCTTTGTACCGACAACTGGTACAGGGGTTTGTCGCTTGCCCATAATCTACTCAACAAAAAGACAGACATAGTTGGAACTTTTCAAAGAAATCTTGGGGGAATTCCTCAAACCATCCGAACTAAAAAAAGCTGCAGAGAGGAGAGTTTAACCAGCAGAGCCTGAATGGAGTGCTGATTCTGAAATGGAGAGACAGGAAAGGCATTCACATAATTTTTGACGCATGCTCCCACCCGAACGGCAAGCCTTAAGTTGTAGTTGATTGTAATACTATTATGAAAGGATTCGTTGACCTCAATAGACTGTTTTTTCACTTCGTAACCCAAACTGTCTTGGTCATTGCTTGGTTCTGTATTGCGAAAAGATCAGGAAAATCAGAATCAATTACTTCCATTCACTAACACGCCAATGAACAGTTCAAGAACGCACAAGCGGAAGCTGGTGATCAGAATTGTGAATTGGTGAATCGTTAATAAAAATTAAATATTAATCTAATATTAATCTTGGAATTCATTTAATAGCTGCTTGGTGCTCTTTTGGACGCTTATAAGTATAAATTGAGAGTCTGAAAAAAAAACGGAACGGGCGCATACATTTTTATTGAAATAGTATACCGTCGCTCAGCATTGAGCGACATCATCCCACGAGACAGAATGTCTGTACACCATTGCGCGACATTGTCGTCAACGTATTAAGAAAACAGTGGAGGGATGCGTTTCTCCACCCATCGAGCCAGTACATTCTGCATTCCTAAACTCTACTGTCTGCTGAGATCAGAAATAAAGTGGTACNTTTGCATACAATAGGGATGACAATGAGCCTTTCTTAGACCATCTGCGCTATCGACAATCATCGCTATCGCTATCTGCGGCTTCGATACGTCCAGCTTCGCCGTGACCTTCCTGATGAACCACTTGAGATTACGATCGACTTGCCGACGGACTATATTAATGGTCCTATACTCGGAAACAGTAGCCTTTCTACCCGTTGCGAAAAATTGATCTGAAGTTGGCACTGTTAAGGTTTGATCTTCATGCATTTTTCTATACGTCGTTTCTGCTAGTAGGAACGGTTTTGTGTAATCGATTCGCCGCACGCGGTTGTCGCGACTATCCGCTATGCCGTTATTTCAGCTCTAGCATTCTTCGTCCAGCTCAATCGATATGTGGTCATTATTTTAGGCATGACTCTACTGTTAGTTCCTTTGTTCCTGTATTTCTTAGCTGCTGCTATATTATGCTACATCCCTCCGTGCGCGGCGTCCCTCTCCCCGCGACGCGACAATTTCGATCCTACTGCACCACACCCCTGCTGTGTTCGCCACTTTGAGGAATTTCCTCTGTTAAGGTAATGTTTAAGAGCCAAGTTTCTCTTATGCCTCCTGTTTACTCGAAGAATGTTCTTTGTTGGAGGGGTTGTCGCAAACTTGACTGACCCGTCCTGCTGACAAGCCCAGTCTATTCAAATATTGGTGAGGATTCGAATGCGGTTTTTTTCATATGAGCAAGTGTTGAGCTGAAGTGGTGCAATGAGTGCCAAGTGGCGTACTATCACACACGCATGGTTCCGGATTGAAATCCCGGATCGGACTCTCTTAATCTGAGCAGACCTGCAATCCCTCCGGTGTCGGTTAATTAGTGCCAGATCCGTCTGGAAGAATAAAAGCATTGACTTGTACATTGGCCACTCTGACGGGATTGATTAACGCCAACGAACTTTTCCCTTCTGTCCTCTGTGAGGAACTTTCAGTCTTCCTAGAAGAGTTGAACTACGGGACCGTTTTTCGTACGGGACCTATTCACCTACAGTAGGCCTTCTTGACAAATCCGGTCTACGCTTTTCTTATAGCACTTTGCTCTACTATTTCGTCGTCTTCTGCTTTTCCTCTGCAAAAGTTCAGTGGTATCTCCCAGTTTTCTCAGCAATTTTAAAGAGTAGCGATTTGACGCCAGTGCACCTAAACGTGAACGTAAATGTCGCGAACATATGGGAGTTCAACGAATTTATGGGAAGCTTATCATTCAAACAAATTCAATTTGTTCATTCACATTAAAACATTATAAAGCACTTAGCAAGTGAAGTATTTACAAGTGAGATTGATCACAACAAAAAAACTTCAATCAATTGGATGGCTTCGAATGGATAGCGGATAAAGAGTCGTACTACTGCCTAGGGGTGAGTGGATCATCGCAAACATTGCCGCATTGCTAGAAAACATTTGGTTTCGACGACTACGGATGTGCCTAGCAAAACGGCAATCCCGCTTGACAGAAACATCGTCCACGGTCTTGTGTTGGAGAAGAAGAGCGTTAGCGAACAGACTGTAGTAACTGCGCATAGAAAACTCTGAATGGAATGAATTTCAACTAGTAGCACCTAAAATGTGGTTCCACTCCCGAACCTACCGTCCAGAAAAGATGTGGAAGCAGTAGGTTGTAGGAGTTGGTGAATAACGCGATAAGCGAAATGAGAATGGTGAGAAGCCAGAGGAGAACAACTATCCAAGCCACAAATACAACAATTCTAAAGAAAAGCAATAAATAACTCGAAGTTCGTTCAAAAAAGACCCTAATCATTGAAATTGCTCACTTTGTTTCCTCATTATCGAAATGCTCGGCATTTTTAGTGAGGTTGAGAGAGTTTTCCAGAAATAAAATAACGGCGACAAGCATTTGCAAAATGACAAGAACAGACAAGGGGCCTTTGGCAGGTGTATGGCGAACGCTTGACGGGTGGTGGGTGTTCATGAGTGGGTAGACAAAGATGCTCAAACGGGAGGGTCAATAGTTTCAGTCCATTTGACTGTATTATAGAGTCGAGCAAATGGTAGAAGAGCTGTGAAGTAGAGTATGAGCAGAAACCCAACGAGCAGTGGTGCACCCGACACTACCGCAGACGCAGTCAGAAGCACAGCTATTGGCCACGACGTTACCTAAAATTGAATAGCTGTTGAAACTGGTCAAGGAAGAACAGCAAAAAAAGTAATGGTCGGAATTTTTCGTGGGAAAGTCGCTGTCGGGAAGTTTTTTCTTATAACTTTTCGGTTTGATTTCTGGGCAGTTCACATCCGACTGATAAAGTCTCGTATAAGAAGGACATGAAATATTGCGGTCGTATGGTTGAATTGCAGTGGATTTTGCTATAGGCTACCCATCCTACCCTACACTATACGTTTGATTGACGAACTTCATCCGTGCAAGTGGGACAAGAAGAATGTCTTTAGGCTAGTGGTTGTCCGCTCTGAAACTTCACACAAGGGAAAAGCGAAAATGATCGATAACAAGAGTTTTCGGGTGATTTCGACGATCGCTCGGGTTGTCATCGTCACAGGGAAGGGCAGGTTATTACTAAAGGGCTCCTCTTTTGTGGTTAGAATGAATGCAGTGTGGATATGAACGGAGTTCTACAAGACGACTCCCTTTTCCTTTCAGGATCTTTCATAATGTTTAATACTGCTCTGCCGTACAGGTTTGTTATGGTTGAACCGCTTTATTGGTCGGGTAAGTCGCAGTTCAGAAACTTTGAACTATTTTTAGGTCCTGAAGACGGATTTGGTCGAAACGATGACCAATTAAGCGGTTNAACTATGATAAACCTGTACGGCAGAGCGGTATCAAACATTATGTAAAATGCTCAGGTTTCAAGAAGACCGAACGTGGAAATTCTTTTAGGATCTTTTTTTTTTCAACTTCGACTGATCATCATCATGAGACACTAAATCCACCCCTTCGTTCAGATTCTCAACAGTGAGAACCTGTGGAAGCGGGTGGATTTACCTTCTGCTATACATTAACTACGTCATGAATTCAATGGCAGAAAAGAAGAAGAGAAGGGTTGCTAGTAGAGGGAAACTACCACAAAATCAGTCTAACAAAACGAATGCGAATCTCGAGAGAGTTTCCTGAAAGCAGTTCCCAGTGTGGGTAGGGAGCTGTGGATTTCTCGCAGAAACGCCAGGAACTTGGTGGGAAGCTCTGCGCACACCAGCAGCGCGCGCAGTGAACTGAAGCGGGGTTGATTTATTATGAAATCGGATAGCGTAGGGAAAGAGCATGAGAACTCGGCAATGACTCACCAATAATATAATATGTTGTTTAATAATACCCGGATTATTGCAATGAAGGCAGACAAACACGAAGAAAAGCGAGATGACTAGAGCCAGCAAAAGACACATCAATACTGCACACAACCATCTGAAAACAAAGGAATTAATTAACATTAAGTCAAGGTTTGTTGTCAAATTACCAGTTAGGAACACTTCAGGGATGGAGTCTTTGTAGAGCTACCGAAGAGTCAGGGGAGATGATATATGTACGTGGCCTACAATTAGATTAGCTGGGCTCAAATACCGTTTCGAAGGAGGCGGAGCTACCTGCGCAGATAGCCCCGCCTCTGAGCAAAGGTTGTTCTGTGGCTTCTCAAGTTCACCAGTTGATCTCAAGCCGGTGCACTCTATTCCTTCTCGTTCCCAGCCTTGACTCCTGCCCAGAATCCCAGGGTGCAGATGAAAAAATAACCATCTTCATGAGCATAAAGCGTATGCTCAAAAAGAAGTTTTTATGAATTTTTGGCTAATCCTTTTTGGTGTTTTTTGTCATCGACGAACCATTCGGCACAATCGCTTCTTTTTCTGTGCCTACCGGCCCAAATCTTGCTACCACACAATGTGATTCTATGCAAGGAGGTAAGAAAATGGTCCTTAACTAATGTAACTCATATTGGCCCTAATCCAGAAAGGTTTTTTTCCTGCCAAGTTCAGCTGGTTGCTATCAAGACATCTTTTAAGAAGAACCAATCGTCTTGAATTTACAGGGACTGGAATGGAGCATGAATGAGCCGCAGTCTTCTCCCACCCCCTCCTCACCACTTTACATCCGTTGACTTTAACTTCTTAATGAATCAATATAGCGAAGTGAATGTTTTGGGAGCGTTTTTCGGAAACCCACATTATCGTCCCCTTGTTCTCTTCCCTGACACTTCGATTCGTGGGTGAGGCCGTCATTGGTCCCCGTTAGGATTGCAAATGTCGAACTGATAGCTCATGAGGCTGGTAATTTGTTTACTCAGCTAATTGTTGAGCAAGTGTTCGATAACACATTAGATCCATCCCTTAACTGCTTCTTTGAAAAGGCGTCTTCCCGATCTGAACCGTTCTTTAGACACAAAGGGAACAAAACTTCGAGCATCTTTAATTCAGTAGATATTCGGCATCTTTAATTCAGTAGATATTCGTGGCGTTGAACACTGGCCAGCTGGAGGACTCAAAGAATAAGGACTCAGAATTGAAACAAAGTCAGATTGGTTCATAACTTGCAAAGCGTAGTAGGCATTGAGCTGGCATCTGTGAGCTGTGGACCTATCTTGCTTCGCCTTCTTAAGGTAGTAGTTCTTCAGAATTCCCTATATGGTTGTACTTTGATTGAGTGGTCACCATTTCCGCTCCACCCTTTTAAGTTTTTAGGACGACGACTCCTCCTCACGTGAAGTTTTATGAAGGCGGAAAACAATCAACCGAATTCACATTGTCAGTTCAATGCCATCAAGGGCCACCGAGAAACGAAATTTTTCCAATATATTACTCCTCCATGTTTCTCAGCAAAATATAGAATCTTTCGGCAACGATTAGATCGGAAGAAGGTCCCTTATCAGGGACGACCACTTTTGGGAATGATCACGAATACAAAATCGTCTTTTCGTTACAACATAGAAATAAACCGGGCGTCGGATATGGTGTCTCAAAGCAGAGTTGATCATTCTGATGGAAGTTGAGCTTAGGAGTACAGCATAATTCTTGTTCTTAAAGGCTCCATTTCAAGTTGGAGACGGCACTGAAGAAGCCATACGGGAAAAATCGACTTTTCCGATTAAAATCTCAAAACTTCTGATAGTGAAGGGTTGTTGTCTCGATTTCTACTTAAAAACAACCATAGTCATTGCTTTTTGAACTTTTGAAAACTCACAGTGGTGTGTAGTATTCCCTCATATGATAGCCGACACCCTCAGTCCAACCATGGAGCATACCGATACCAGTGAGGCCAGCGATCAACACGACCATTTCGCCGCCAAGAACAACCTTAAGCAAGAACTAGAAAAGTGGAAATCGAGTCTGCCGTACAATTTTGAAGAACTTACCCGATGATCCATTCAGGTGTGAGTTTTGAGAGTGTGAAACTCGCAAAATAATGAACAGAACAGAAAAATTTCTGAAAAGTGTGAGATCAAAGGCAGCAACGAAAACAAGGAATAAAATGGTACCTGCTAATGCAAGTACAGCGATCCTGAATGTCCAATTCGGCTCTGAAAAGTCGAATTCGAACACGACACCAAGCAGCACTCGAGCGGCAAATAGGCAGAAGACTAGCTGAATTGGGAAATTCAAGAAACTTTCGTACAACTACTGAATGGTGTAGAGAAAATTCGTATAGGGGCATTTGAAAAATCATTTTTATATAGGGAATGGAGTAAGGAGGAGGAAGGAAGTTCATGAAAGTAAAAATGACAGAGACTTCGCCCTTTTAAGATGATCATGGAATGATTTGCAAGCCCATCCAAACGTTTCAGTTAAGGAAAAATATTAAGACCTTTCCAATAAAAAGCAATCCGCTGCATGCCCATGTGTTCCTATGAAACCTCAGGTCGATCTGGGACCATTCAACTGCACCGAACATGATGAGCTTTCTGGTTACCCGCAAGACCGCGCGCTGTATGCCCATGTGTTCCCATGAAATCCCAGGTCGATCTGGGACCATTCAACTGCACCGATCATGATGAGCTCGAGAGATACTTAGAAGGAGGATATCATGTTGTAAGCATTGAAATGCCCCTTAAACTGTTGTGCATTCGCCTTCAGACGGAAAGGAAGGGAGTTGTTTGCCATAAGCTTTTACCTTGAAGAGAAAAAACTCTCTACAGCTGTGTTAAGTAAAATGATTAGCTGACTAGGAGTGGCTCGAATCAGCTGACGGTAAGAAAGCTACATCCTCTAGAACAGTGGTCGCACGTGTTTTCCACCGACCGAGAAGAGATTTGAAGCATGGTGCTAAGATTAGGTGGTCTACTCTACTGCTAGGCTATCGCAAGCCCTCCTTCAACTTCTTCTTCCAGATAGAGACCCTCCAGCTCAGATAAAGGAGCACTAGTTTGAAAGGACAAACTAATTCTCAGATCAAGCTTTTCTTTTCTAATGGAAATTTCAGGACAAATACGAGAATGTGCAGCTACCCGACCGATGGAAAAAGTTATTGAGCAGAATGGTATACACAGAATGGTTCCTCAAGTATTGGGCCTGTTTTCATATAGCCGATGTCTTCGTGGAGTTCCCAGAATTTCGACCTTCGATAAAGCTAGGCGTTCATAACCTCCTGAGCAACATGAAGCTGTTCAGACTCATATTAAACCTGTAGGATGCATGAATAATTTCTCTTTCAGTGAGCGTTCTGCTATTCAGGGGAAAATTCTTACTCATGGGGAAATTTACCAAAAATTAGTTTTGGAAACGGGGACAACGCCTTCCAATAGCTTGTGTCTTAACAGAAAATGAAATTTACTCCGGACTGAATCTATTGTAAATCACTTAATATTAATTGAAAAGTAGAGAATATGTGATTGAAAGGAATACATGCGAGGAAGAGAGGAAGATTCGTGCTCGGGCGTTTGTTAAAGTCGGTTTAAAATGCCTCTTGTTTTTCAAGAGATCCCACTGGAGGGTTTTCAGAGGGAGTCGCTGTATATTAAGCTTTGAAGAGCTTCTTCTCAACTGACCGGGCTTAGTAGTCTTAGTCGAACTTTTCACTTTTGAATCTCTTCACTATAATGATCGAATACTTATACGAACATTCCTAGGCAGTCTACTGGAAGCCTTTTTTCTACTTTCAACGGGATATGAGAACTGCATTCATCCCTTTCTGTATCGAAATTCTCCTCCTTTTGGATCAAGACAACTACCTTTCGAATCGGACCTTGAAGGTATTTGCAAAGATGCAATAAAGGAGCTTTCGAACAAGCTCCTGATGATAAGATGCCCAAAGGTAGTTTCAAATTGTATGGCCATGTCCGTAGACAAAGACAACGTTTGTACGATCGGCCTCAGCCTCAACGTACACAGGAAACGGCCTGATAGAATTCCAAATTAACGGTGTCTTGATAAATTGCACGAGGGCGCGAAATTAGGAGGCCTCCATCTCGACCAAGTATTAATTCCGGAAAAATGTTGTCCGTAGTTCAGAAAAGCGAAACGCGCTCCTATGCTCGACAAACGCTGAAGAAGCATAATTAGAAAAGGAGAATGTAGGGGCTATTCGGAGGAAGTATCTAGAGAAAAATCCCTACAAGAAAGTGAATCTCGATTTCCTAAAAATAAATCATATCAAAAATAAGGCATAGGGAAGTAATCAAAGAAAAATGCATTCCGCCAATGGCTGGCTGGATGCGGACCATCAAACCGATTCAGATGCGAGCGAAACGGTTAGTGGTCCACTATGTGATTACCTGCTATGGAAACCGACCGGATTGCGTGAGATAATTGCCACGACTGATGAGCTTATTATTGAACCATTTGACTGGAACTTACCAATAGGAATAGATGTGGTAGAAGAAGAAAGTTTTTGTTGTTCGACAGACCAATCATCGAAGTGACGGTGGCCAGAATCATAGCAAAACTCAGACATGAGAAGGCCCACCATTCGATGCTGAAACAGAAATCGTTTTCAAACGGAATCGATCAAAGGTCCACAAATGGAAAAAAGGGTAAATTGTTCTCAGGTATTTGAGAAATTCATGATAATCTTCACACCATTTCTCTGTTTGGAATCCGAAACTTCGCCTTTCGCTCCTACTATAGAATTTGGTAATGTTTGGCTGGGAGTTCGATTACTGAGCGATGCGAACTCTTCGTTACCAGTAAAATGCGCTGTTAATTGCAGGAGTTCAGCGATTGCCAAAATTGAGGCCTCGGCCAACACTCGTGCCAGCATTCGACAAAAAAACTTTTAATGACGGTTGAGGCACAATTCACGATAATTCTGAAGTACCTAGCTCAAGTGAAGTGATGCAATTCATGGTGCAGATCGCAAAAATGAAGAAGAGAGTGAAAATCAATGGATCTCAAGAAATTAAGGCTTCAAAAAGGTGGTAGGAAAAGGTTTTGGGCGATATTATGTGTCTGTAATCGTCTGGAATCTCCAATACCAGCGTACTATTCGCCGGCATCCTAAAGTTTCATTGTGAATGGTACGGCTCAACAAGGTCGTCATAATACGACCAATTTGGCTGTGTACATCGGCCAAGCCATTTTTGGAGCCTTTATAACGACCTGTTGAGGTCAATTTTCGAATTGACATTGACCCACGTGCCGTCCTTGGGAACCATATCTTCATCCCACCGTCAGAAGGAAAGCTAGGAAACTATTCTTCCAGGTAAATAGCTCTTTCAAATAGTGTAGGAATTCCGCGATTGACCCAAGACCCCGTTTTTATGTCATCGTCATAAAACGTACATAAGGAATTGAAGAATGACAGTCATGTAGTGTGAACGATATTTATAGAAGTCAAAGGCGTGAAGAACTCAAGAACTTCGTCGAAGCTCATTAAGTGAGTTGCTGTCTTATTACCAGTAAATCTCGGAAAATGTTTGCGCCTGCACTTCTGTGCCTGCTCTGTTGTGCACTGTCCAGTACAACACCTCCTGCTGTCGCTTGAGAAATTCCTTTTCACTTACACCAACGCAGCAAGTCAGAGGAATACTAATTTTAGAACTCGATGGTGAGAATGGATGCTGGAAGAGCGATACATGGAACTAAAACATGAAACGTTTTATGGGTTCAGTCGTTCGCTTTTGATCGAAATTCGTTTCACCTGTCGGTCGGCATTCATTGCGGCTTCGTTTATTATCTACGGGGCGCGGTCGCTGAATGAACCAGTGAGATTTGTCCATGTTCCAGAGAAAACTGAGGCAGAACGACATTGAAGTCGTCGTCTCCAGCCACATCAGATGTTACCCACCTCGAAGTCGACGGGTATTTCACGATTATCACGAAGAAAGGACGTTTAGGGTAATTTGGCAATTTTCTTCAACACTGGGCAGGTTTTGTATCTTACCGTTAGAAAGCAAACAATACTGTGTAAAGGAACCGGAGCACTAGTGTTGAATCGACTCTAATGGTTTCCTTTCACCATCATTCGTTGAAATTGATCTACGTGGGTTCTAAACACTCAACGGAAGTGACCTTTTAGCCAGAACAGACAAAGACTCAGTGAATCTGCAGATAATAGCAGATATCAAAGTTTCTGCTAATTTTCTGGATGGTTTTTTTGCAGCAGTGGGTTTTATTAGGATAATGAGCTGAAGTGGCTGAGAGCCCCGAGAATGAGACTGAGGGAAGAAATCGAAGATGCCTCAGAGGTTTGATGGCTATCCGTTTACTCAGAAACCGCTGAAATACTCAATAAAAAATTGCTCAGAAAGTTGTCAAGAAACCCTTCCAAAATTTCTTTCCCCGTTGAGCCCATAATTACTCCTCAGCATACGCTCAAGTCCACAGACCACATCCGGTTCCACGGGGAGCGATGTTTGGCCTAAATCGGAACACTTCCCCGTGCAGTTATATGCTTGCCCATGAGAAACACCGAGTGCGGACCCACGATCACTTGAGAAAAGACAAAACAACAATGGCTGGGTATCAGTGAGAATTTTATCTTCATTTTCATTTCCAAAACTTATTTTCGGGTAGAACGGATGAAATGGCAGGTTTGTCGGCCTTCGTTCGGCTCGTGAAAGACGCTTTTCTGATAAGGTAGATCCAACTTCCCCGAAACGGAGGTTCCACTACAGCTCGCCTTAATTCGTGTTCCTCTTGACAACGGGAAGAAACATGGGGTTTTAAATAGGAGCGGTGGTACTTCCAGGACTATCGCCGTTTTGAGCATATTTTCTTCTGTTAATTTGGAACATTCGAGGGTTACATCGAAAGCCACTTTCGGACATTTTGGGTGGTCTCTATAGAGAAAAGTTCGATACAAAATAGCATTCCATCCAAAGGATGGCAAAAGGTGTTTGCCGAAAATCCTTAATGAAAAACGCTTTCAAAAAAGGGACCAGGGTGGGGCCCCTTCCAACCACCGCAGGATGTGCACTGTGACGTCGAAACGGCATAATCACATTTCCAAGGCAGACAAAGACTCCGTCTCCGTTTTCTCCGTTTTGACAAAAGTACGTCCGTATTCAGTAAGTACATCGTTTGCCACCCCCCTCCCCCCCCTCTTCCTGTGTACTAATAGATTGCCGTTGACAACTTTATTTGTGTGAGTGGCTCAGAAGTTCTCTGAGAACAGAGTTGTAATTCCAGAGATGCACTATGTACGGCTGTGGATGACGGCAGTGACATACTAGCGTTAATTGGAAGTGTTCACCACACCACACACCACACAGTACACTGCAGAAAACTGAGGGGGGGGGGGGGGGGGGGGGGGGGGGGGG
>UZAF01017634.1:0-17026 GCA_900617895.1 Haemonchus placei
CACACACGCACACACACACGCACACACACACACACATACACACACACATGCACACACACTTTCACACACACGCTTAGACACACACGCTAACACTCAAACTTACACACACTTTCACACACACATACACGCTTACACACTTGCACACACAAACACACACTTAAACACACACACGCTTACACACATACACGCCACATACACTCACATACACGCAAACAAACACACAGACATTACCGCGTTATGTATTGTAGGAATTCAATTATATGGTCAAAGTTCAACTTTAACTGCTGCAGTAGTAGCGGGAAAGGTATATTCTAGTGTTATACTGACTTGTAAGCATTTCACTCATTTACCTTTACCTGATTGCTTTCTTAAGTAGATCGTGGCACCGGCCAGGAACTTGAGCTTTTGAAAGCATTCTTCGAAGTAGAGCGTTCAAATTTATTAGTGGCACAAATTCTAGGATTGGCAGTACGCGCGAGTGCTGGTAAGCCATCAAGAAAGCAAAATCAAGCGGGGTCTCGATAATCTAAGGGATAGAGCACGGTACCCGCGAAGCACGAGTACGGGTTCGAATCCTTTCCGAGACTGAGGTTTTATCCATATGCCGAAAACCTTGCGAGACTTTCGGAACGCGTACTGCGGCGAAACAACAGTAGTAACAAAACATCAAGTCGAAACAATTTGAACTTTTCATGTGCGAAATCAATCGATAGCAAAACATATTGTTGGATGCGTAGGCACTTGGAGGGGTTTCCGAAACCATAGATCATTTACGATGCGATAGGGATTTCAGAAATCTCAACGAGTCTCGCAATATCGTCCTTCATAAGAAGACCAACACAAGAAATAGTTTTTGTCAAGGCATATAAATGCGATAAACCTTGGCAACAATTTTTCGCGCAGCTTGTGAATAGGGATCAAAAGATCATGGGTGGATTCAACATGACCGGAACAAGATTTCTTGAATATCTATGTACGTATTTCCTATACGATTGTCATGTTTTCCGTTTTCCGAAAGAAAGAGGGTGCAGAAAGAGTGTCGCCAGTCTGTGTATTTAGTTCACGCTAAGCCGAGGTCAAGGATGAAAGTTAGGTTCCATCTGGAAGCGCATCACATCCTTCAAGACGCTTTGATAAAGATAATGGAAAATCGCATTGTTATATACTGAAGATCTTTCTTCTCAGTGTCTTTCGAATTTGAGTGAGTACTGTAGCTGCAGAAAATTACTTATCAACGTGTCGGAATGGCAGCATAATCCGAAAACAGCTACATTTCAACGGAACTTCTTTTTTCAATTGAGTGTCTCAAACCTTTCAAGGATGAATTCAAGCCACAAAACTTGACCAGATACTGCAAAGTTAAATAGTGTTTACCTTCTGAAAATGAAATATTGAAGTAGGGTGTGAACGGAAGTAATTATTTTCATAATGGGCGAGCTCAGTCGTGTAATTTTCAATGAGGTCATTATATGCTGAGACCCTGATCACCGAGACCATGTGTTTGTGCTTCACTTAAAAAGCAAAATTTGGTGGTTTGGCGCGCACTCGGATCGATATCCATTGTCCAGAATTTTAGAGGAGATAAGTTCTGCCTTAGTTAATGTTTCGCTCGATGCCTACTGCCGAGGAGCCACTCCTCCACCACACCCACCAACAACAACAACTCCGAAAAAGCAAAAGATGGGAGGTTAGTTTTGACTAGAATCTTTAACCTTGCCTTGAGCGTCGAATTTTTTCTATCTATGTTTTACTTGACTTCGTATCTGTTTTGCTTTTTCCGTTGGATTTCGTTTTTTGAACTATCCTTGCTTTCTATAATCGATACTATCCTTTATTTTGCTATCAGCATCATGTCATCAGAGCCACATTGAAGATGTTGTTACAACTGATCGAATTGTATCCCTGTCTTATTAGGTTGGTGCGAAAGAAATGCAGGTTTTTCTACCTTAAATCTAAATTACTATAACTTAGCTCTAACAACATTTATTTAATCAAAGTAATCACCATTACAATTAGCACACTTTTGCCAACGAGAAACGAGCTTCTCAATACCAATATCATAGAAGTCTGGGGTTCTGGAAGCAATGAACTCATTGAAGGCAGTTTCTGCATCATCTTGGTTACTGAAGCGTTTTTCCCGCAAGAAGTTGTCAAGGTGCTTGAAAACGTGAAAGTCAGTAGGTGAAAGGTCTGGCCAGTGTGGTGGATGATCCAGAGATTCGTAGTTCAATGTATGTAGCTTTTGCCGTATGATCAATGAGACGTGAGGTCTAGCATTATCATGAAGCAATTCATGCGGAACCCATTTGTCAAACTTCTTAGTCTTCCCAATTTGCTTCATATGGCGAACAATTGTAGTGTGATGGACATTGAGTTCCTTCGCAATGTCTTGTGTCGTTTTGTGCGGATCAGCATCGACGGACGCCTTCAATTGATCGTTATCAAGTGTGGGTAGACGGCTGCCATGTGGTTCGTCTTCGAGGCTGGTGTTGCCGGCACGGAACTTTTGGAACCAACGTTGTACTGTGCATTCGTTGACACTTCCCTGGCCCCATACTTCGTTGATATTTCGAGCGGTTTGAGCGGCGGTCCGTGAAAAAACCTGCATTTTTCTGCACCAACCTAATACTTCATCATACTTCCTATTATTTCAGTGAATTCTGACAAGTGTTTCTTGGAACTACCAAATTTTGTTTTGGAAGGAACGGCTTTGGCAATTGAAACTGAAATTAGTCATCAGGAATGCAAATGTCGCTGTCTGGTTGGAGAATCGAGGTCAGCTGCACTGGCAGATTCGATGACACTTGCATATTTGATGAATCTTTTACGAGATTGGTGATATTCAAGGTATGGTGAAGCATGTCAATCCTTCCAGTACTACTTCGATAGCAATACTTGTCTGATTTACAAGCAGAACAGGTGAGAGGGACTCTGTAAGTAGTACCAAACTCATAGGGTATTAAGAGCATGGTAAAATGCATTCACAATTATTAGAAATTCTTTCGTATGTTCTCGTATTGCACCTTCTGTTTTTTCTCAGAAGTCTCGTTTCAGTCAATTCATTGCTATGTTTTGCACTGTTTGATCTTCAGACATGCCCACAAGGAGCTCCAGTCGAAGAAATACATATAGCCAAGCCGACAGTTGACTCAAACTTTACTTCTCCTCAGAAGGAAACGATCAATGATGTAACCTAAATCAAATAACGATCTCTTCCGAACGTTCCCCATTTCAGTTCTCCGACAGCTTGTGTCGTTTTACTTTGAGACCTGGCTTTCCAGTTCTCCATGAATGCACGTCAACCAAAAGGATCCTTCCAAACTGAAATTTCGCTCTCATTTCCTCATGAACAACGATTCTTCGCTTGAATACTTCAGACTACATTTCTGTTACTAGACCGGGTGCCAACCCTAACTGTCATCTCTTCAGTCTTGCTCGAGTTTCTGGAAACAAAATTACGGTGAGTCTATGTATCTACAAGAAAATCACTTTAGCGCCCTATGTTATTCGCCTTCAACAACGAGTTCAGCGCCAAGAAACTCCATATGTGCGCTGTGCATATTACCCCGTGAGGGAGCGAATAGTTAACCAGTTATTCGCGCAATTGATGAGCGGTAAGCTCGAGCTAAAAACCGGATTCTTCATGAGCGCCAGACGAACTCGACTACAAGTGTTGCAATCGCATCGGTGCCGCACCTTCTGAGCTTTCTGGACAAACTTGACGTACCCATAATCGCAGGTACTTTATCGGATCGTGACAAGCGATGAGGAAGGATGACTTCATCTGAACAAGAAATGTCGGAAGGAACGAGCCTGTTCTAATAGTTAAGCCACACCTTGAGTGAAGCAGGAGCTGCTCTTGCGCGAGACACTGCTCCGCATCTGTTGGAACTGGAACGGAAGCATCTGCTAAGAGCTGCTTGGGACTTTTAATTCTTGTGCACTACGCCCTGCGCTGAATAACGCGTTATTTCAACAGTGCGATCCAGAAACGGCCAAGTGATCAAGGCTATGTCATTCACCAACACGACACGCACATCGGGTCACTTCGGAAATACTCAAAAGGGGAGCCCCACCGCAATAGGCATATCCTGGCGATTTGGTGCCATCGAACTTTCACCTCTCTTTTCACTATGGAACACTCTAAGCCGTATCTGCTTCAAGAAGGGCTCTTAACCATAAGTTTGGCTTGAAGATTTCCTCCAAACTAGAACTGTTTTCTCTACTGTCGATGACGAAAACTGGTTGCGCCTTGGGAAGACGTCGTCAAAAATGACTGAGAGAACGGTGTTGGATCGGTCACTTACATTCTAGAAAAAGATCTTGAAGTTGTCAAAAAAGCTGAGAGTACGGCACTGAATTATATTCAATATTTAGTGACATTTCAGAAAAAATCGAAGTGATGTCGTCAATGGTGGCAACTACAGTGGGTAAGGAAAATTACTCTTGACACGCAATTCGAGGGTGTGGAATCTTCTCCCCAAAAATGGCGTCGCTCCCGCCGCACGCGATCGCGCGTTGTCAAGGGAATGGTCCGAATTCCCAGTGGAAGGATGCGGCAGCCGCCGTGGACCAGCTGCCACTTGCCGTGGGGATTCGAGTAGAAGTTTACCACGCAGTTCGATGTATTGTATAAACTAGCGTCAGTAGTTGGGAATAGTTGGGAACTGTTAAGGGAAGTTTCAGATTGGAAGGAGCCCTTTCGGAATACAGGCAGTCATCGGCTCGCACGGAAGAAACCGGAGTTTGAAATAAAGCGATCTAACTTGTTAGTAAACTAAACGTGCAATTCATGGAGAAAGTTTGAGTCAGGTGTCAGTTCGGTCAAAAATTCCGCCGAGCTCCCAATTAGCATGCCTGATATTCTAACAGTTGGCAACATCAATAAAAGTGGTAAGTACGTTCCATAAAGCAAACATTCCATTTCTGAGAACTATGGTGAGTGGTGACAGCAAGAATGAGTTTTTCAAAAGTCAGAATCTAAGTTAGAGAACGGTAAGTAGTCCCATCCTCATCCATTAGATGATGTTCTTGTGAAAATGTTGTGATCAGCTCCGACACTTCTCGGATACTTATCCGGTAATTCTCATCTCGCTATTTCCAACAACAGTATGAGCAACAGATGCCATGTAATCAAAAAGAATACTGATTCGAGCTGACGGCTAAACATGTGGGCCGTGCGATTTACATGTGAACTAATCGAAGGAAAACAAGCAGTCATCAGAAACAGTAGTGAACGCCTCTCTTATGCTTCGGGTATCACCTGTATCACCTGTCGTCCCCTTGATCGTCGATTTCTTCGAGTGGGCGCCAGTAACGTCTCCATTCGTCCCTGTCACGAGCCAGAGTGATTAAATTAACCGCCATCGCATATTGCATTAAGTGTTCGGCCCACCTGATCTTCGACTTCTTGGCGTAATCAACGACATCCCTGATCTTCGTTCGTTGACTGAGCTAGGAACTCCGGATTTCCCCCTGCATTGGCGTGTATAGGGGAATTCCGACCATCGTACTTTCCAAAGCGCGTTGAGTAATGCTGAGAGCATGCTCATCCTGCTTTCGTAGAGTCCAAGTCTCTGAGGCGTACGTCAAAGCAGGAAGAACAGCAGTGTCGAAAAGGTGAGCGCGGAGCCGGATGTTCTTAGTCTTCTTCACTACTCCCTCAATACTCTTAAATGCTCCCCATGCTGCGCGTTTCCTTTTGCACAGCTCCGGAGCTAGGTCGTTCATCATTTTGACTTCCTGACCTAGATACACATAGCTAGAACATTCGGAGACATTCGTTCTGTTTAGAGTGAAGGGACATCAGGTACCAATCCGTTTTTCATGAACATCGTCGTCGTTATGTTCAGTCATAGGCCGATCTTTCCACAAGCATAGTCAAATTCGGTCGGCATTCGTTCCGCCTGCACGATGTTCGGTGTCATGAGCACGATGTTGTCTGCAAGGCGGAGGTGATATAGATAGCGGTCGTCAACCTTCACTCCCATGCCTTCCCATTCCATGAGTCGCATGACATTCTCGAGAGTGGTACTGAAAAAGTTTGGGTGGGATGATATCGCCCTGCCTGACACCTCTCTTCACGTTGATAATGACTTCCTTGTAGAATGGTGAAATCCTGGTCGTAAAGTTGTCGTAGGGCTCACGCAGCATCTTTATATATTGAGTAAGAACACCCTGGTTGCCCAGAGCTTCTGTTACAGCTTCTGTCTCGACGGTGTCGAAGGCTTTCTTCAAATCGATGGACGTAAGACAGCGGCATTTTGTACTCTCGCGATCTTCAATGGGACTTGTAAGAGTGTGGATGTGATCGATTGTGCTGAACCCTTACTAAACCCTGCCTGCTCGCATGGCTGTTCTTCATCTAATATTCTGCCAATCCTGTTTAGAATGATGCGAGTGAAAAGCTTATAGATTACAGACAGCAGGCAGCTTGGGCGATAATTGCCAAAATCGCCTCGATCTCCCTTTTTATACAGCAACACAGTTTTGCTAATTTTCCACGACATGGGCACTTTGCCGGAGTTTTGAAGATAACTGGTGGGAGACTATCCAGATGTTCTGGCTTGATCCTATCGGGAACGGGCGCCGTACAGTTCCTCATCGACGTGTTGGCATGTCGTGTTTCGGTAGAGAAAACCGAAGGAGCGATATATTCGTATTGCCTAAGATGGTGGGTAGGGAGGTAGACGTGGCCGTCGAAGAGATCCGAGTAGAAGTCGTAGATGACCTTCTCCACTGCCTTTCGAGATGCAGTAACTGTTCCGTCGGGACGACGAAGGGAAGACATCTTGGTCTTGCAATTGGTGATTTTTGAATGCTCTTTCCGGCCTCGGCCGCTTCGTCCATAACTGCTGCTCTTCTCTCTTTCAGATCTTTCTTTGACGCTTCTCTGTATAGCTTCGCAAGTTCGGACGTTTGTTGATGATTGTCTGTAGCTCGCGCGATTCCACGCCGGCGTAGCAGCTCGAGAGTCTCCGAAAAGAATCGTCTCTTGGTTACTCGTAGACTTTCTGCTTTCCTAGCGCAATCGTGAAGATGTTCTACGAGCCGGGTGTATTCTTCGTCGATGTTGTCGATAACGGAATCTTCCCACTCACTCGCACGGGGAGCGGAGTGGCCCCAGTTGACGGAGGTCTTGGGGCTTCGTTTACTTAACTTCATAGCTCTCTCACCACGCACTGAGAGGCAGAATCTTGCGTGGAAGAGACGATGGTCCGATCCCGTAAAGAACTTTGGAACAACAGCGACTTCATTCAGGGATAACCTCCGATTGAAGATAATGTGGTCTTTTCCATTATGGAACTGTCCACCAGGTTACGCCCATGTCCATCGCAAATGAGAGGGTTTCTGGAACTGCGAGTTACCATGGATGGTGTGGGTGACATGGTAAACTCGGACAGCCTTTCATCCTGCTCATTCCACACCACTCCGTGGTTCCCGATGTGAGGTTCCTTATCCGTTCCTCTGGAGCCAATAATGGCGTTAAAATCACCGATGATGGCCGAAGAACGTGTGGTCTTCTCTGAAGAGCCTCTCCAGATCCATATAAAATGCTTCCAACTCCTATTCTTCGTAGCTTAATGTTGGTGCCTAGGCAACGAAAATGGTTAGAACTGGGGTTGAGCCACATCTTAATCGCAAACGTCCGATTTGGGTTGTTAAGCTTTCGTACGAATCGATGTTCATGGCCAAGTGCGTACTGACGAGGACACCTACGCCGCCGATGCCTCTGCTGACGCATGTTCCAAGGAACAGTTCATCTCCAGTCTCAAATACAGCGTGCAGCGGTCAGCCCCATGACGTCGTGCTTGATCTTCCTAGCTTGCATCATCAGGTCTTCTATACACGCTTCCTATGCAAGCGTCCGTGCTTCAAAAGTACGATTGTCATCTTAGTCCTTCTCTTTTTGGGCAGCCTGTTTTGGTGCCGAGATTTTAGCAACCTCTCCCGAGCGGACCTACCCAACGCTGCCGTATTGGGGCTCCCTCAGGTTCAAGGGAATGGGCCCATTTCTATTACTGTTTTTGGCGAGTAGATACTCAACGTGCAGCATGCCAGGCTATTACGTGGGGGCTAGGTTGACTCTGGGGGCTTGCCAGACTATCGCGAAGATGAAGTGGACGAGGGGCTTTGTTTTTGGAGGCGGCCCCGAATCGCCTCCCAGATACTTCCCAGTCACTTGAATACAAACTTTTGGCTGAGTTGATGGGCAGGATACCAACTGCACCCACAGACTCTCCACATACGTATGCCGTATGCGTATGCCTGCGAGAAACAGATGGTATATCGACTCATCGCAGCAGAATCAAGGAGTCCATCCCATCAATCCTCCTGCGTCTCTGGGCAAGTACTGGTGACTTTTGCTCGGCGATTTTTTCCCTATCTGCCACCTAGGAACGCCCTACGTAGCCTCGTCATTAACCGGCTGGGGATCCTTCAGTGAGAGAGAACCCAGTGAAGGAGAGTGAGAGAGAACTCAGTGAAGAAGATCCATAGCCGCTTGGGGTATGCAGTTCGAAAGGGAAGGACAAAGTGAAGAGGTCGTGGTTCATAGGAAAAGGCGAATCAGTGGTGTTTTATTGCTAATCGTCCCGCGCGAATTATCAAAACGAACTTCACGATTTGTACAGTATTCAAGATTGTCTTCAAATGCACATAACCCTGGTGATGTTGACCCGATTTCTTTTCATCTATCTTGAACTGGCATCTCCTTACTCAGATTAGCTGGTTCTTGAAGACACAGTTCACGATAAAAATGTGCTTGGACTTCCTCTTAGGATTACCCTGTGGCTCCCAAGGCTTACAGAAAGGACACTGTTAGGCCCGAAAGCTCAAGAGCTAGGGCATAACAGGAGCCCCATAACCGGATCAGTCGGATGCCACACCCATCGACCGATGTTATGCCAGATGAATGTCGAGGCGATACAGGTTGCATTATTCGCACCAGGACCCACACGCTCATGGTGCAATTAGCTGATCGCAGGGTGGTGAGGTGATGTTTTATTTGCTGCTTCTCCGTTATTTTCTGCTAATCTTTTTGCTGCCGCGCTCCTTTATCTTGTTTTTTTCCCCTTAAGAGGAAAAAATGTGGGTTATTTCTACTGTTAGTAGTGTTTTTTTCAACTTATGCTCATGGTCGAAGGAAATCTAAAGGGCATTTCTGCTTGCCGTGCTCAGCTGTTCGTACCTGGACCCCATTGTATGTAATGACATAAATTGTGTAGCTGTCCAAATACTTCCTTTACTCCATCCATCTGATCATAACCTCGTCCAGCCCCTTCTTTAGCGACCCTTTTGGGAGCCTTTAATCACTCTGAAAACACCGATTCGCGTGCTTCCTTCACCTGCATCGTACTATTCTTCACCTCCTATTTCATTTCCCGTCAATATCTGAATAACCCAGAACTATCGTGAACTGTGCCTATGAGTGCCATTTCCTCTTTCTACCCTCACCCATCTTCGCCATTCCTCCATCAAATAGAATTACTATAGAAACGATAGTGAGATGAGTACTTTCTAACCTCTCACATGTCTCAACACTCTCATTTCTCCTATTAAGAAGGTGGAGATGCAAGACATAGCCATGCGCCTCTTCGAAAGCTTGAGGCGAGTCTGTAGTGGTTTCGGAGAGTAGGCTGCTTCATAAATCCCAGTTTGTATCGATCGGTGTTTCTAAAGATATAGGAGGCCTCAGGAAAGTCTACAGAAAGGGAGTTGGACGAGAATAAAATCAAAAAATGACGTAGAAGGGGTGTTTGGGCGAGCTACATAATGTCTGTCATTGCGTACGCTGACTACCGTGAGCAGAATCTCTTCTAAAATTTATTCATTCGTTCTATACAAGCAAAAACACTAGCATAACTTACTGGAATGATTTCCGCAGCAGCAAAAAGACTAATAGAACGAGAGTAAAGCATGTGCTTGCCACCCGGCGATCAGCTGATTGCATGCTGAACTTGTGGGTCCTGGTGCAAATAGCGCAACCTGTATCGCCTCGACGCTCGTCTGAGATATCATTAGTCGATTGTTGTGGAAGTCGACCCGATACTGAGGCTCTCATTACGCCTTGTCTATTGAGTTTTGCATCCCGACAGCGTCCTTTGTGTTATTCTTGGGGTCAACAAGGTAATTTTAGGAGGAAATCGAAGGAACCATTTTTCGGGAACTGTGCCTTTAAGCGAATGACCCTCTCCTTCAGAATTGTTTACAATTATAGGGTTGCAAAACCCCCTTCTCATGCCGGAGATCGAACCCAGGACCCAAAGAGGACCACAAACCTAATCTTCAAATCACACGGTACACGATAGTCTACTTGACGCGCGCTCCGCGCAGTCGCTTCGTAAAACCCTTTTTCCATATGATATATAATAGAACAAACCATAACATATAAAACACAATCCATATATAGCAAAGATATGCTAGAACGTAAAGAGTGTAAGAAAGAGTGGGCAGTAAGATTCTGTTTCAGATTTTCAAATCCCGAAAGCTTTAACTTTGTACCAAGCTCGTTCAAACGCAGTTATTTCGAACATAGATGTGCAACAAGAGGTATTTTTAGCTCACTATAAAAACATTTTTAAAGTTTGGGTTCGTGAATAGATGTATATGGTATATAATAATATAGATGATTCTACATAAATCAGTTTGTTTATGACGATTCAGAACTCCTCAATATTTGCCTTCTTATACATCGCCCGTTTCCTGCTATCTATTTTCAGATGACGTTCGCACAAAATATTTGGCCAGTTCCTGCTCCGTTTACTCAGTTGGAGCTGAAAACAACACAGCTGATAATGAATTCAAGAAGGTTATTAATGCTTAGCTCTACTTCAGAGCAGTTATCTAGATTTCCGAAGCCGTTTTCAGAACCGAGTACCGGTGCAGAAAAGCAGAAGTCAGGATTCTGATCACGAAATAGGAAACAAGGAAGCAACTATGACACCAAATTTGAAGTTCAGGGATACAGAAGATGATGAATTTGTTGAGGCAAGGGATTCGGAAAAAGTAGGAATCTCTTCGAACAGAAACATTTGAAATCCATTTTTCTGACTTTGCAAATCGTGTATTTCTTGAAAATATGGTGATGGGGGAGGGGGGGGGGGACAGAAAAATATTCAAAAAACAAATATTGTAGTATACCAATCCTTAGCTTTGCCACGCTCCAATGTTCCCGTGAACTGAACAACCGATTGCAAACCACTACCAACCAGCTGTGGGACTCGTCCTATCTCTTTTCTAGTCCCATGTTTTCTGCGCTTCCGAGTAAATCAATATTTTATGTAGCCACGTACATGTACAATGTACAAGTACTATGTACATATATCTGTACATATAGGTAGAATGAGTGGTGATAACCAACATATATATGTACATATAGGTAGAATGAATGGTGATAACCAATCAACAAGTGAAATATAGCAGCAAAGCTGGTAAGCCCATGGACCGCAGAGGTATGTGAGATTCGCGCGACTTTCGAAGTAAAGAATACTTTTAAACGATTGATGCGAAGTTAAGGTTTCGAATTGTTAAGAATTTGAAAGACCGCTGGGAATATTGCTTAAGTTTACGACGCCATCCTTCTACAACATCCCTGTTGTAGGACTTTGTCTCTCTTTTTGAAACAGTTTAGATCACTTTTTTGGTATTCACCATTTAGTATGGAAAATGGCCCACAGTGGCTGTACCATTACTTTCTTGCACTTCTTAAGGGAACGCAGGGGTGTGTGTCAGAAGCGAGCCCTGAAACAACGAGACAAAACGTTTCTTTGATATGGTTTCTGTGATTCAACACAACAAATGCTCACCGTAAAACAGCCTTCTTTGAATTGCGTACATATGTCCGAAGCGGTTGAACAATTTATGAAGCATGAACGGTTGTGCTTATGCTATGATCGTCAATCTTCCCATAATGTGTTTTCCCAGTGCCTCATCAGAATTTGGATGTTGCCAAGGGTAAGCGAACGAAGAGATTCATCTCATGGAATAACTAGGACAGACCAAAAACGTTCCCATTTGTTTGCCGCTATATTTCGACGCGTAGCACTGGTCAAACGCGGAATTTTTTGGCTGCTCTTCATGGTTATTCATTTTTCCTGACGTTTTTTGTGTAAATGGATTTGCAATCTCCAAATAATACTATACACAAAGTGGGCCCAAAAGGAACGTTGTTAACTTCTTGAACTAGTGATAAACTCAATCCCTTACCTGTGAATCACATAAAGGATGAAGTAAAGTTTTTGGCGTCCATCAATCCCGTCGAGAGATGCGCCCCTGCACTCGACTTCCATTCAAAGTCGCAGTGGCGTAATGAGTGCGTATTTGGCCAGTACGATTACTTGCGGTGGCCAGCCGATGTACGAGTAAGTGCTTTTATCCTTGCAGACGAGTCTGGTACCAATTAACCGACCCCAGAGGGATGGAAGGCTTGGTTGGCATTAGCGGATATCGATCAGGGATTCGAACCGCTGATTAGCGTGTGGAATAGTGCGTCACTTCCCACTACACCACCTCCGCCTCGCCCTCCGCTTTTCTGATATTCTGCTATGTTGGCGCCACTTCTCCCCATTGAACGCTTGATCGGGGTGGATGTTAATCTCTTTAAAGGCACAGTTCACGATAATTTTGGGTAATCCAGATTATGATGAAAAATGGAAGACATGATCGAAACTAGTGCGACTGAGGTGAAGAAACTGCGTGCATCGGTGTTTCCAAAGTGAAAAAAGGCTTCGAAAAACCGTTAAAAAGGGGATGGACGAGAATGAAACCAGAAAAATGAAGAAGAGTGGGGCGTCCAGACGAGCTGAACAGTGTTTTTCACTGCGCGCGTGTGGGTCCTGGTGCGAATAACAGACAATGGTAAGCGAAAATTCATTCACTTGTAAGCATAAGTAAACAAAAAAATCCTGGTAGCAACAAAAGTAGCTCACCTCTTTCAGCCTCAAGGAGTACGAAATTAAATAAGGGATCGCGGCAGCAAAAAGAAAAACAGGAAAAAAGAATGGGAGAAAACATCGCTTCATCACTCGGCGATTGGTTGATTGTGCTGGGGTCCTAGAACGAATAATAGCAATCTGTATTGTCTCGACACTCGTCTAACGTGACACCGATCGAGGGGCGGGAAAGCGAACTACGGCAGCAACGGGGCTCCCACTATGCCCCTAGCGCCGAGATTGTGGGAGCGAGAGGGTCCCTTCTACCACCCATTGGGGGAGCTGAGTATTCCTGAAGGAAGAACTCAGTGACCTTTTTCATCGTGAACCGTGCCTTTAAGGTCTCCGTGCAACGTATCGAGCCAGCGCTGTTTTGGACGTCCTTTAGGCCGCTCTTCGGACGCGTTGAGGTTGAGACCGATCTTACGGGCACTTTCATTCTTTGCGTGAAGAGCATGACCATACCATCGTAGACGGGCTTCGCGCATTTCATCGACAATGGGCGCTACAGCGAATCGCTCCCTGATGGCGTCATTACTTATACGGTCTAGGCGCGTTACTCCGGCTGTCCAGCGCAGCATTTTGACCTCCATCACACTGAGACGGGTTTCAACTTCTTTGGTTGCAGGCCAGCATTCAGCGCCGTCAAATGCAACCGGCCGGATGACGGTTCTGTAGATCTTGAGACGCTCAGGGATGTTCTTATCGTAGAGTACGCCAGTCATTGAGCGCCACTTCAACCACGCTGCATTCACGCGAGAATTCGTTTCAAAACCCAGGCTGCCGTCAGACGCAACTGCCAATCCAAGGTACTTGAAGGTTGTTGTCCGTGTGAGCTCAGTGCCATGGATCTTGATAGAGCCTGACTCCCTAAAATCAGTGGTCAAGTACTCCGTCTTTTTGACGTTTAACCTGAGCCCGAACATAGCCAGACGGTCGGACCATGTCTGCACCTGTGACTCGAGCTCGCTTTTGTCTTCGCTGACGAGCATCACGTCATCGGCATAAAGAAGCGTCCACGGAGCCGGCTCCTGCATGTCTTTTATAATGGCATCCAGGACGACAACAAAAAGTAGTGGGGATAACGCAGAGCCTTGGTGTACTCCGACGGAGGTGGGAAAATCCGTCGATGTGCCCGCTGCCGTTTGCACTCGACTCTTTGGGCTAGTGTAAAGGATGCGTACTCATTCAATGAGCTCTTCGGGAACGCCATGCTGTCGTAAGGCATACCATATAACGTCACGTGGAACGCGATCGAAAGCCTTCTCCAAGTCTAGGAAGGCAAGATGTACCGGTCTTCGTTTCTCGCGATGCTTTTCTAGAAGGCGAGTGGCGTATATGGCATTGATGGTGCTACAACCAGTTAAGATACCACACTGGTTAGTGGCCAGCTCGACGATATTACGGATAATACTGTCTACAATTCGCTCAAAGATTTTAATGCTGTGCGAGAGAAAGCGAATTGGACGTTAGCTAGTGCAGTCCCCAGGACTGCCCTTCTTCTGCCAGGTAGGAATTGTCGTGCTCTGTTGCCGGCTCTCAGGCACCTTCTTCTCTGCGACGACCTGGTTGAAGAATTCCGTCAACCATCCTGCAGGATTTCAGCCTTTCGACTTCCACAAGTCCGCCGCTAAGTCGTCATGACCAGTTGCTTTGCCTGATTTCATCTTCAAAGCCGTAATGATCTCATCTACAGTTATCCTCTGAGTGGGGTCGTGTACTGTCGGAGCGCAGGGGATTGCGGGATAAGCGAATTCGACTGTTGAGATGTCTGAAAAGTACTCGCCATCGTTTCAGTGTTTGCCTGCGGTCCGTTAAGAGGTGACCGTTGTCGTCATTTATGCCAAAGAACTTTTTGTATATCTTCGGTCTGATGGCTGCGGGTCTTTGCGAGCCGGTAGACGTACCGCTTACCACCACGGGATTTTAGAGTTTTTTTTATTAAGATTGGCATAATGAGCTGCCTTCTCACAAACAACGGCCTTCTTCGCCTCTTTCTTCGCTATCTGTTAGCGTTACCAGTTGTCAGCCGTCTTTTCGATAAAAAATGCGTGGTACTGCTTGCTTTTTCTTCTCACGGACTTTATCCCTGATATGGTCCGTCCACAGCCATGTTTGCTTAGCGAGCTTTTGCCGTCCAGGCTTGGTCATGCCGAGCTTCAACCGCGCAACCCGAGTTATCGCTTGAGCAGCTCCCTTCCAAGTTTCGTCGACAGTCGTTACCGTTGACAATACGCTGGAAACGACGGCCGCCTCTTTCTTCTTCAGTCGCCACCACTTGATTCTCACTGGCCCACACCTTTCTGCTAATTTCGGTTTCGGCGGGGCGATCTTTATTGTACAAATCAGTGGTCGATGTTGTGTTGCGAAGGTTTTATAGGTAACTGTCTTGCGTCTGTTACGAGCCCTTGATCGCGGTGCCTGACAAGGACAAAACCAATTTGTGTTGCGAATCGGTGGGGGGGGGGGAGCTCGGATCAATCAGGTGAAGAATGTTTAGTCTAGGCGGTCACCTGTACATTAAATAACACCACCTGAATTAATGGTTTACCTAGCGCTATTCTACTCTTCCACTCTCAGTTCATGTATTAACAATCAAAGGTGTTGGTAATAAAAATGACTACTCACGTCGGGTCGCTTCCACCGACCCACCGCTCGACCAGCACCGTCTTCGAATATGTAGCATACAAAATAGTGGTCATAACAGGGTATCTGAACAATCGTTGGACTAGGAAAATCTAAGGGCTCCAGCTCTGCGGGTCTGCCACCAGCACGACGATTCGGGAAGATCGAAGTGGTTGACTGACTTGTGGGCTTTTTACCCCGGGTGGCCGTGAGTGCAGCGTGCGTTCCCGCACGATCACGGGTAGAGCACGCTGGGTCATGGCGACAGTTACCCGCAGGCGGCGACGCACCCATGGTTCCTAGAAGCGATCCTCGCATTCGCCACACTCCAGCCACCAGAGAACCACTTATGGGCCTCGGTCTCGACCCCCGTCTGAAGACCTAGCGCACGGCAGCTGCATAGAATCACCTTGGCCTAATCCTACCTGGGGGAGAAGTAGATGTTGGTATCGTTACTTTAAGTGGTCCAGCGGCGGCAATTCAAGGGAGACACTCGACCTCTACTCGTTAGTGATTGACAAGTAGCAGCTACAGCTAACAAATCACACCTGCGGTTACTAGTGAGAAACAGCATTGATGAAATGTGTTGGTATAGAAAGAACAAAAAACAAATGAAGTGTGTTAGTAACGGCAGCGAAATAACGGAGTAAATTGTATTGTAAAGGTCATGACGCAAGGCATCGGACGGAACTCATCGACAGAAACGAAAGTACCCTAAATTCACGACTGACACCCGGACATTAAACCTGAAATACCGAAAATTAAAATTAGCGAGTAGGTTAGAAACGAAGGAGCAAACTTAAGAGTGGATTATGAGTCGTGAAAGATTGAGGTAAGGATCTCGACAAAGAATCTAAAGACTGAAAGGCACAAACACAACAACACCTGAACAAGCGATTTAAATCCCTCTGTAATTCTAGCTCACTTTCTGGCCTACTACGTCGTCGGAACAATTTGCCGACCCATATGTATTAACAGACGGTATCGCGTTACTCTAGGTGTATTAAATCGCGATTGTCACCCGAATCGTCGAAATCATGTTGTGAATTACTCAGCCTGTATTATGGATCTCGAACTGAACTAATCTGTCGTACGACTGGGTTAAATATTTGGATTACTGGATTATAAAGACACATGGAATATTTTGCATTGTTTGAAATATACAGTGCGTTTCAAAAGTATGTGCACACCCAACATTTTGTTTTTTTTTGGGATACCAGTGCTTTCTGTAACCTGTGACCTTCACAATTCAATTCCTTGTGTACGATAACCTACGAACACTTTCTCTGAGAAAGCATCGTAGCTGCTGACATAATTTTTTTATTAAAGAAAAAATTTTCCTTTGTTTCAAAAGTGTGTGCACACTTAGCAAAAAACAAAAACATTTACCGAGATCAGAAACCAATTGGGCCCACTCCATTTCTGTAAAGGTTATCGACTACGGGGAATCGTTTGAGAATGGTTTCGTT
>UZAF01017634.1:17858-43711 GCA_900617895.1 Haemonchus placei
AACGAAACCATTCTCAAACGATTCCCCGTAGTCGATAACCTTCACAGAAATTGAGAGGGCCCAATTGATTTCTAATCTCGGTAAATGTTTTTGTTTTTTGTGCACATACTTTTGGAACAAAGGAAAATTTTTTCTTTATTAAAAAATTTTGTTAGCAGCTACGATGTTTCCTCAGAGGAAGTGTTCGTAGGTTATCGCACGCAAGGTATTGAATGATGAAGGTCACAGGTTACAGAAAGCAATGGTATCCTAAAAAAAAACAAAATGTTTGGTGTGCACATACTTATGAAACACACTGTATTATACCATCTCCGTGTATTGCTCAATGTATTATATTGTCCTCAGTTCATTATTTAAAATGTTTTACTGTCTTCGCTTCGCCAGGACTCATCACTTTTGGCAGGAGACAATTCCCGTTGGTGCCTCGGATACGAGGTGGAGGGATCTCTTAGGAGGAGGCGTTCGTCTTGAGGACCTCGAACAGTCAGCTCCTCCGTCCCTGCCCTGCTCGGAGCGAGTACACTGGAACGGTCTACGAGTGGGCACTCCGAGAGGAGGGGCGCAATATATCCAGGATCTCAAGCGATGAAGGGTTCCGAAGTAATATTCAGGTCATAAATGGCGAACCAGTTACGGATACAGAATGACCTGTGATGGCTTTCCTGCTTGCATATGCTACAGGGATCCTTGCGAATTTAAGGTCCATAATGCTGTTTGATGCAGTTGCAACAGGTTCCAAAACTCTCTGCTCGATGCGCCCTGTCGCTGAATTAGGGTTACTGGTCGCAATCGGAGCTAAAGTGCGCTTCTGAACCGCAGAAAACGCAAGCCTCGTCATCCTCGGGCGGAGCTCACCGTAGCGGAAACCTGAAATATGTATTAGGCTGGGTCGGGGCATGCTCTAGCGACCGTCGAGACGAGCTATGAGTGTCGTGGGTCGTATCTGCCTCATTGATGGAGGCTCGGTCTCACGCATTGTATTATCTGTATTATGCCTCCTTTTACCTAGCCCCGCATGTTCGCCTCCTACCCTGAAAGAGAAAGTGGACTCACGTCCAGCCTCGGGGGATACGCAAGGTTCTGCGGCACTCTGCGGCCTTGGAGTATACTCGCGGGGTCCCATATGTTGGATAGTAATGGCTCTTAGAGCACGTTGTATGTACTGCTCGGCCTGTATGGGAGCTGGGGCATCGGGCTTCCTCTTGTAGGCGTCTGTCTAGGGTTAGCGTTTACAGAAACTCGTCCGTTGTCCTAATCATTAGTGCCTCTGAGTAGTTGTCGCGCCACCACCAAAGAGTCTTTAGGTAGGTCTCAGGCTTGTCAGGCCATGGTGGGACTGCGCCAGTTTATGAACTAGAGTGGTACTGTTCATCTTCTCTGGTCACACGAACCCTATAGTGGTTCATGAAGTAACCATCAGATGAGTTTCCAGTACTCATCCGCGTGGCATGTGCGGTAACTGCTGAGCTGTGTTGTAATATCTCTGTGAAGGTATCTTCTGTGATACCGAATACTTGTAGAGTGAATCTAAATAGGTCTGGTCTTGATTACTTTGGAACAACCTGGGTAAAATGAGTTCTTGTAACAATCCCTATTAACGTAAATCGAGGTAATACCATGAGTTAACTCATGAATCCATCCCATAAGGTGCGTGTATCTTATATCCAGAGGCTGACTCCGGATCAAGGTAACCGCAAGGTTATGGAATGATTGTGTAGTATGAACTAGGTCTAGCAATGTTTGGAGGATGTGGTCTACACGTGATGCCACTTCGAAGTCTGAGGATCGCGGTGGTGTATTATCTCTATCTGGAATCTTAATATCACCAATGCGATCCTTCGAAATGTTATTTGTTGTACTGAAATCGAATACTGTGTGAAACTGACGTGCTGTCAATTCCTCAACAGTATAAGGTTCGATCATGAATGTACTATGGGATGTCACCTTCGGCTTGGCAATGGAGGTGGGCGCTGGGTTAGGCTTGAGAGGGTCGGAGAAATCCCTGACCTCCCTCCTAGTCATGGCGAGTTCGTCCAGAAACTGCACTATTCCTTCGAAACTCTCCTTCCTTCTTTTTTTGGCCTCCTCCGTCTCTACTACCCCTTTTTCCATATTGAAACCCATCTCAGCCACCACACTTCTCCGAAGCCATTGGACTCACCGCTTTCCTTCGCTGGAGTATCTCGTCAATGTCCATTGATTCTTCCGCCTTCTTTACCTTCTCCTTGTCCTTTGTTACATTCAAGTTAGCAATGCCTACTGCTAAATCAGCTTCCTGTTTTGTCTTCCTTTCTCTTTTGCGAAGTGGAGGGTGTGGAGTGCGGTGGTTGTGTTGAATTAGTCTCAGCTACCGTTTGCTCAGCCCATGAAGCATTTATTTGCGGCTCTGCAAATGGTAACGAGCAAGATGAATTAAGGTCAGTTTTCTGGTGTGCTGGAGTATGAAGGGCATGAGCTGGACTACGAGTGAGAGCTGATTGTGGAGTATTTCGTCTTGAACTAGAAAAAGAAGGAATCATTCTACCTCTCAACCCTCTGCGACTCCAACCACGAGTCCCACGGGAAGAACCTTGTAGACTGCTCTTCTGATTCTTACCAGGCGAACTCATAATGACAAGAAGCGTAAAAGCACACAAGAGTGCAACCAAGTTCTGAAGGCAACGTGCTAGTCGATGTTACGCATAGGTTAATGGTGCCAATTAGCGTGGTTGTCAGCAGTGAGATAAAGGTTAAGTAGTATATTTTTTTATTTATTATGCACAAAGGTGCGCCACTAAAAAAGGCTAACAGAGAAATAATACACAGAAGCACAGAAAGCCATCAAAACTGAAACCGTGCAATAAAAGTGCTTCACACTCTAGATGTCATAGTTGCATGTAAATAGTATTGGAATGAAATAAAATGAAAGATAATTTTGCTTCATTGATGCCATTGGTGGCTCCAACATCATTAGTGGGCAGAAAAATATGCTCAACTATTTACTAGAACCTCAAACCACTGCAGTTGGTTGTGAAAGTGAGACGGCAATCGCCAAAGCGATCGAGAGTGGAGAGGCGGTGATTACAGAGCTGCTCAGAGAGAAGTGTCCTAGTCACATAATATCCAGCATAAAATAGAAGAAAATTAGATTATAGGATGCACTTTGACATCTAGTGTGTGAAACAATTTTATCATAAATCGTTAGCGTTATTATCATTTTTCATTTCATTATCATATTTCATCTTCACAGGTCATACAGGGCAGGAAGTCCTCTGAGATGAAGTACCCTTCGAGAAGAAAAAAATAACCAAAATAGCGAATACATCAAAGTTCAAACAGGAGTCCTCGATTCCCAACAGTTCCAGCAAATTTATTTTTTAAATCTATTTCTGAACACTCGACCGTTTACAGCAGAAAGCATTTTGGAAGGTAAATTTGCATCCATCTCGCGCCGCGATAGGGTACAAAGTTGTGCAAGTGACTTCGTTTTCTCCTACCCAAACTCCTATAGTGCAGGTTGAAACCACCTGACCTTACTCTAGTCGGACTAAAAATCCAGTACTTACGTGCAATTGATCTTACTTCCATACGTAGGAGCCGAAAGCAAAAAATGAGGTCCGCTATGATATGTCTCTTCTTCGAAGTTATCTTCTTTGGGCGCCGCAAACGTTCTTCATATTTTGGCAAGCTACCCCCGGATAAATCTGGGTGTACTCGGTGGAACCAAAGTTTAGTGAACATTCTTTGAACTTTTTCAAGTTTGATGTCATCCTTTTTGTGCAGTGGGCTCCAAATTTGGGAACAGTATTCAAGGTGCGGTAGTACATATGCATTGTGTGAACGAAGCAGAATTTTAGAAACTGTCACTTGAGTGCTTCGAAAAAGGCAGAAAAGCGCTTCGAAGGCCTTACTAACGACAAGATCAACGTGTTCAGAGAATTTGCGATCCGAATCAACCGGGACACCGAGATACTTAACTGAACTGGTGATTTTCAGAAGAACATCATTGATTCTGCACTCGCCAGGCGGAAAATTTCCCAAATGAAAAACAAAAGTTTTTGATGGATTGACATCTAGATCAAATTTCGCAGCCCAGCACATAAGTTATCAATTGACCGATTTAGAGCACAATGCGCTTCAACTCTGTTTTTGAAATTGTAGATACCATATATCTTGACGTCACCGGCATAAAGTTGGACTTTTACGTGTTCAGAAGTTTTTAAAGCAGCAACTAAATCGATGGTATAGTTAAGAAACAGTAAAGGAGAGAGCACTCCGCCTTGAGGCACTCCACTTGTGCAGCAGTGTCGGTCAGAAGACTCCCTTCCTACTCTCACGGTTATCTGCCTTTCAGATATATATGATTCGAACCACTTCATAAACTTACGTCCAATTCCAATAGATCTAGGTTTGTAAAGTAGTTTGAATGANACTGGTGATTTTCAGAAGAACATCATTGATTCTGCACTCGCCAGGCGGAAAATTTCCCAAATGAAAAACAAAAGTTTTTGATGGATTGACATCTAGATCAAATTTCGCAGCCCAGCACATAAGTTATCAATTGACCGATTTAGAGCACAATGCGCTTCAACTCTGTTTTTGAAATTGTAGATACCATATATCTTGACGTCACCGGCATAAAGTTGGACTTTTACGTGTTCAGAAGTTTTTAAAGCAGCAACTAAATCGATGGTATAGTTAAGAAACAGTAAAGGAGAGAGCACTCCGCCTTGAGGCACTCCACTTGTGCAGCAGTGTCGGTCAGAAGACTCCCTTCCTACTCTCACGGTTATCTGCCTTTCAGATATATATGATTCGAACCACTTCATAAACTTACGTCCAATTCCAATAGATCTAGGTTTGTAAAGTAGTTTGAATGATTACTCTCACAAAGGCTTTAGAAAGATCCTTATATATGACATCAATTGAGTATTCCTGGCTAAGGGCAATGTTCCAATCAAACAGACTATCTACCAGATTTGTAGTCGTTGACATCCCTGGCAGGAAACCATGCTGCTCTCTTGGTAAGAGGTTACATTTAAATAACCAAGAGAGACTCCTCAAATACCTTTTTCCATGACTTTGACAGGCGTAGACGTGATACTGATTGGACGAAAGTCAAACACAGAACGGGCACCAACCTTTTTAGGAATTGGCAAGAGCATCTTTCTAAATCTTAGAAACTTCACCCAGCATGAGGGGGGTTGGAAGTGGAGCAGCACACTTCTTGAAAACAATAGGAGGTATGCGATCATATGACTCAGATGTTGAAGATTTCAGTTTTTTCGAAATTTTGAAAATTTCCAAAGGATGGAAGTAGATATTGTCCAAGCCAGAAGAGGCAGGTCTAATTAGCACAGAGTCATATGAAGAGTCATTGAGATTAGGAATACTGTTGAAAACACTAACAAAAAAGTCACCAAGAGCCTTATGATAAAGTTATGAGTGATAAGAAATCAGTGCACCGTTCAATAATAGCTCTTTATATGATGAATGCTACATATTTGTTGTGAGCTTGATTGATTTCTCGTCAGGTCTTCATGATAAGCAGTGAGCATATAGCGTTTTCCTTGCTATCGTAGGGGTTTGGGTTCAATGCATGCTCATTGTGAAATTGTCATTCGCGCCTCACTTATCGTTCGTTCTCATCACCCATCTTTAAAATATCTCTAACTGGGGTTCCTTGGTTTGGAGTGCTGAAATTGTTTTGAACGAGACTAGTCGAATGCAACTTAGAATGAAATTCTCGCTTATGATCCTAAGAATTAAATCGACATGGAACACGTTTAAAATGAATAGTTGGTCATAAGAAGGAAGTTTAACAAAATGAAACGCTTACCACTTTGTTAGATGGTCCATCCCAAAACCTCAATTTTGAAGAACCAAAAATTTTTTGTTTTCGAACGTACAAAGCGTTTTTAGTGCGATCTTTCCGTCGAAAGTAAGGCAAAAAGCGAACAAAGCCAGTTTTGTGGTTGGTCTAGGAAGGCATTGTATTTCTCGTCGAAATTTAGCTCGTGAGAGCAACTCGTTATTGTCTCATTCACCGATGAGCGGAGGTAATAATGCGGATGACTTGAAGCCAAGTTCAAGTGGTTCTAGTTTGCTTATTAGTAGGAGATAAGAAAATCAATAAGAAGGTGTATGATTTGGAGCAGCAGTCATCATGATGGAGTATTAATCGTCGAATATCGGTTGTACTGTAAGGGTGCGCAACGAAATGTGTGCATGACTGCTGTATCATGCGGAGTAGGTAAAGAATCGCAATCACGATGGACGGTAAAATAGAAGTAACTGTGAGTCAATACGCTAGTGATATAAGGTTAAAAATGGATTGATAGGGAAGGTAAGATTTACTCACTTCTGAAGCGCGCTGCCCTGCCAATCACGTGAATTAAGCACACACGGCTACTCGGATGTATTAAGTGTTATTACGATGATATTGATGAAAAACAAATATACGATCGATGTGATAACGAGAAAATCGCGAGGTTATCACAGGTCGAATCGAAATTAATCATAAAATGTAGGCGGCAACACTAATGTCGGTAACTTCCAAGTACGGCTTTCTATGAACCTCGGCATAACTGTATAGTTGAGTTTGTTTTTCTGAACTCTTCACAAGGTTCGTAAACAAGCTTTATTAGGCTGACTTTTCGGCCTTCTTCAGAGCCTGAAAGATCATAACAATCTGTGACTATCCGACCGAACGTCTCCACCAACGCACCGAAGTCCGAGACCCCCAGGGCACGCAAGTGATCGAAAGGAGAGGATTCACCGTAGCTTCATGGAATCTTCGAAACCACCCAGCAAGTGATGGTACCAACCGACCAGTGTCAGCTGGGGTAAATCCTCATTGAAAGTCACTGCGGGAAGGCCAATCTTATATAAGGCAGCAGCTCCCGCGTGATTGCGAGACATACTTCCCTACGATTCATTTTTGGATCAGTGACTTGTATCCAAAATACCTCGAGGGTTTTGCGCGCGCACAATTCCGACTCCTGTGCTACGATCTCCATGGTAACTTCAAAACCGCCTTCGTTATGCTTTCGAATTCGGTGAATCTCTAAAGCAGTAAACTCTCTCAATCGTCTAATACCATTTATGTGCTCCTTAACCCTCAAGTGGAGTGGTCTTGCAGTCTCGCCAATATATTCACCACAATCACGGCAAGTAATTTTGTAGACCACTCCAGACATGTTACAATCACCTACCCTTCCAGTTGGACAAACCACACAATTTGAGGTTGTATATAGGCGATCGTATAGCCTGTTACGAATCAGGCGCTTCTTTAGATTGAAGGGGCACGTTTACAATAGCAACTAAATTCTCCAAACCCGATCTCTGTCTCGACCACCTGCGTGCCCTGGTGGTCTCAAACTTAGCGGGTTGGTGGAGACGTTTGATCGGATAGTCACAAATCGTTATGACCCTTTCAGGCTCTGGAGAAGGCGATTCAGCCGAAAGGCCAGCCTAATAAAGGTTATTTAAAACCTTGCGAAGCGTTCAAGACAACAACAAACTCAGTAATGAATTGGTTCTTCAAGCGGAGTGAATGAAGCATAACTATCTAATATTGTTGTTGTGATGGACCTAAACTCTTCTTGGCCTTTTCAGATGTTGCTGGTTTCGCAGTGAAGTCGATGTTTGTGTTGGCCACTTGTCTGGTAGGCTAGTTATGTGTTTCGGCCCATGCCACCACATATAATTTGTTAACTCTGAGACTGTTGGGCCCCCGGTAGCACAGTCTGCAGGGTTATCTTCTGTATTACCGCAGTGGAACTTAAATTAAATCTTCGCGTCAACAAGTTCTGTCTAGTACCCTGAGCTTGACCCTGCTGTTGGCGAAGGTTTTTAGTTTTCTATTCGAGTGTATCCAGTACAAGGCTATTTCAGAGTTCGAAAGACTTTGCACTGGCTCAAGTATAATCTTGAGCTGACTTCAAAGGAATCGTACTAATTTTGCCGCCAAGAATATACCAAGAAGTTTTAATCCTGGGATGGAGGTTTTCTTCCATTCTGCCAACTTTGCCTTGGCGAAGATAAAGCTGCTAGAGTGCTCCCTTTTTGTTGTTCGACATACCAAGTATGCAACAGCGGTGTAAACCCTTCGCGGTGCATTGGAGAAAATAACCAAGTCGTATGTGTTTCTTTGTGACAGTAATAAACCTCTGTATGTTCCTCAAAAAACCCTAGAGATCTTCTGTAATTACCTTCCATTTTTTTATAGTAGCTAGGTCGAGCTGGTCATCCCATGATTACTTCTTGATCCACAGGCCTTTTATGAACATTTTTGCTCTGATGAATAATGGAATAAGAAGACCTAGTGAATCAAATTTTGATGCAAATGTCTTCAGTGCACTACGTTTTGTAATAAACTTTTTGTGATTGACTTCATGAGTACGTTTAATGTGTCTCCCTGCGTATTCCATCTCAATACCAATAGCTTCATTGCATTAGAAGTCGGCTTCACTCGGTCTTTCAATGGAGTAGACTTTAACACGTGTTCATCATTTGACATGAGTTCGCGAAGTTTCATGCCCGTCTTAGAGAGTACTTTCTTGCACCTGGGAAGACCCTCGTCGACTGTTTCGGCACCTATCAAAACATTGTCAACGTAGGTGTTTGCGATGATCTCTTCTTGGAGCTGGTTCCTACCTTCTCTCTCCAGTGCATACTTTATGGACATACTTAATATAAGTGGAGATGCATTCTTGCCAAATGAAATACGTGTGAATCGAAGGATACGTATGTTGTTTCTTGTTGGGTATTTTGTCGTATCTTTCAGCCACAAAGAGCGCGTGGCGTCTCTCTGGTCTTCTTGTAATCTTATTTGATGAAATGCGTTCTCCACGTCCGCTATCATTAGTTTTGGTATTAGCCGTACTCGCAATAGCGTGCCACAAAAATCTGTCAATAGAGTTGGTCCTTGGTGCACACAGTCATTCAAACTGGGTACATCTCTCATCAGGCTCGACGCGTCGAATACGACGCGCAATTTTGCGGTGGCACTGTCTTCCTTGAATACCGCTTGATATGGAATGCAATACACCCATTTTCCGTGGGCCAACGATCGTTGACTTCTTTTATTATCCCCGACTGAAGTTGCTGATCAAAGGTCTTGCATTACTCTTCCCATACTTTTGTAATATGGTTGAGCTTTTTGTATTGATTCTTTAGCCTCCGTATCGCAAGAGCTTTGTTGTCAGCAAGGTGAGGATGATCTGTCTTCCGCGGAAATTGGGCGTATGTGAAGCCATCTTTCATTTGTACTGTGTTATAGTAATGTTGTATTACACTTGCATTGGTCTCATCAGCTTCATCTTCTCTCTAGAGAGATTCTAAACCGAGTAGGTATTATATTATGCGATTTGTTTCATTGATTCGCGGTATTCTTCTACAGAATTGGTCTTCGCAGTACTTTGTGTTGATGAGGTAGACGTCTGGCAACCCGACAAAACTGGACCGAGTTTTGTCCTAGACTCAACGAGGGAAGTTGACTGCTCGAATTGAAATCCATTACATCCCAATGGTAGTCCATCCCAATAAGAACGTCAACTTCCATTTCCATTGTCTTTTGTTTTTTGTGACGCCCGACGAGCCGTTTACCTTCGTTGGTTGACATCTCTGCTGTAGTAATAAATATGCGTGTCCACATGTAGAGTTCAGTCGGTGTACTGTGGGACTCGTTTTGGAGTATAGTCTTAGCACGATAGAAGTTCTCCATGTGCTGAGGTCCTCCAAATGTTTGCATTGTAATATTTTGTGGATTCCTTACTTTCAATTTTCATTTTATTTTGATTTTTTGCAGTATTTTTCTTGATACAGCTGTGTTGAGAACCGCTATCCAATAGTAGTGTGAGAAGCTGTTCGGATTTTGTCTTTTTATTGATTGTTAGTGCTTGCACCACCATAAGAGAGGTGAATTAAGCATGGATCTTATCTTACCTTTTGAACTATGCTGATGTCTTCTACTTATTGTGCTAGTGAATGGTAAGTGATGTCACATACAAGAACCATTACATATCATCTGACACTACCTATAATGAAAATAGAGGATGGACTTTCGTATTCCTCTCACGGCGCGAAGTTTAACATAGCTCCACCAATGTAAATCAGTACACGCAGATGTAACGCACCGAAACATAGCAGAAATCGATAGGAACTTTCTGCGCTTGTGAGTCTTTTAGGTTTCTCTTCTGGAGGAACGTGCATTTCACGCGCGACCTTACGAGATTTCTTCGCGCACGCCGTGCGTGACAACCTGTGCAGCAAATTACTTCGCGATTCCGATGTGGCCGCTACCGTGGCATTCATCTGAGACAGGCCAAGCGAGTTTCGCAGGTGTTTCTGTCTTTACCATGAATTTGTGCAAACTTCTTTTCGATGGCGATGAAACATCTTGGAGATTAAGGATCCACTCCACAGAAGAACAATTTATTTGCCAAACGATGTAAATAAAAAAAGCTACAGATGTGTCGATCCTAATAAACGCAATCCCAATAAACACGTGCATAGTTGGTCATTTTTTTACTTGTCTTCTTTAGATTCCTATTTTTCCTAATATGATGGTTGGTATGACAATGTAGCGCGTCACGTCCACGACACCTCACCGCCTCAGACACTACCCTTCACGCGAGACGACCTCATTATCTCCACTAGATCGCACCACACCCCTTTTTTGTGATGCTTCTTGAGGCGCCTCTGTTTTATCTAACATCCTTGCGCTGCACAATTAATGTGGACGGCGCTTGAACATGAAGTAATGCAACTGAGTTGGATCGCAAAAAGCTTCGCGTTATCGGTAGAGTGGCCCCATCTCACTTGTTCTTCCACCAAATGAACGCGACCACTGAGACAGATCCTGGCTGCTGGTGCTGGTGCTCTGCGGCTGTGGGATTCAATGATGGCAGTTCTCGAACAACAATCCTTTTCAGTCTGCGCCACAGTACACAGATTGTTTGGGGTTTTAAGTAATTCTACCAATAATACCGATGGTTTACAGCAGACTACGTTCCTGCCGCTATCTCCAATAATTCACTCGCTTGGTCATGGTTGCTGCGCTTTTTTGAGCTAATTACTAGTCGCGTATCTATCAATTAGAGCTAATTTTTAGTCACGTATCTATCATTTACTAAATTCTAGTCATGTATCACTTGGAAAAGTTCCTTAAGAAGGAGTGCTAATTCTGCTTTGCAGACAGAACCGCCACCACCGAAATGGAACACCGATAATCGAACTAGTGGAGGGCACGGTGGTCATCACAAGGTTCAATCAAAAACGGAATGGCGTTTTGCAATTCCTGAGGCGGAAAGTGAAGAGGAAGGTTCTTCTTCAAAGAAATCGACGAGCACCGCACCACTCACAATTACAACAGAACAACCAAAAATGAGGGGAGACGTTACAGTAAGCGATCTTATTACGAGTTTTTTGACTCCGTCCAATCGGTAGCCCAATATCTTTCCCTATCTCATCAATAAAAGGATAAAGGATAAAGTTTTTGGCGTTAATCAATCCCGTCTGAGGGGTGCGTCCCCGAACTCGACTTCCATTCAGAATCGTAGTGGCGTGATGAGTGCGTACGTGGCCTATACAATGACTTGCGGTGGCCAGCCGATGTACAAGTCAGTGCTTTTTCTTTTTCGAACCCCTGACCGTGCGTCTGATATAGTGCGCCACTTGCCACTACACCATCTCCGCCCTTATCTCAACAATATATATTCATAATAGGCCAACTGACCTGTAAGGTATGTGTATTCAACAAACCCCTCAAAGTTCAACTTTTCTACATAGATACCTTTCTCTCATTTCTCTATAAACAAATCCTCTTCGTTTTAGCTTCTTTTTCCGTCTTCGCTTTTTTATCTTCTGCTCACACCTTGTCGACGTTCCGTACTCCTACCAAGTTTGTAACTCCTTATGATTGGACGTTACCCGTGATTCGTTTCTCCAATTTTGGAAGACTGAGAAGAGATAGCCAGACCAGCAGTGCCGTTGCCCTTGTTAGCTAGACCAAATTATTGAGAAGTTTGCAAGGGCCCAGGGTTCTAGTGAAATAGCGTTCCAAACCGAGACTCTGCCGATACATTCTAAGCGCGAGTCTGCAGTTAACACGAATCTCCCCTCCCTTCCACCTTCTTTCCTACACCTAACCCTCCCACTTTTCCGGTGGTGGGCATAGTCAGTCGATTTTATCTCAAGGTCAAGAACTTGCGAGAATCACGTCCCCAGACAAAATTTCATCTCTTCAATCCGGATGGGAAATCAAAATTGAACTGGATATTTTTACATGGGCAAATTTCCACTTCAAACCTTTACAACAATTATTAGAGTGCAAAGTAGAAGTTATTGTAAGGAACGCAGCAAGAAATGGACCTTGTCTGTTTTTTACTTTGATTCTCTTTTTGACTGTTCATATGTCAGTGCCCACACATTCGGACCGTTCCTTTTCATCGCCTTTATCGGAAGAGAAGTTATCCATATTATACAGTAGGGCTCGAAAGTCTTCAGTGAAATGGTTCCTCAGCCGTACTTTTCAGTCGTAACTCCTTTCCTACTAGATCTAATCTTGCAAAATTTCTTATTTGGAGCGTGAGTGGATTGTGAAATTTACCACTATTCACTTGCAGTCTGATCGTGTTCCAGATATTCCTAAGAGCATGAACTCAGAATCGACTGAAAATACATACGATGGTCCTCCTAGAATCTCTTTCCTTTTTGTCATGTCTGAAGTGTACGAGCGGTAATGCCGAACACAATAGATGAGAAAAACGCACATAAGGTGCGAATAAGTGCAGACGTCAACAACTTTAGTTTTAGCAAGATCTGCTACCGCAACAAACACCTTGCTCTATCTGTGGATATTGCACCTTCGCAGTCAAATAGTGTTGGGTAGGGTGAAATACTGGTGGCTCTGATTAAACATATCCAAATTCCGCGCGATCTGGTTCCCCAAGAAAAAAGTTGTAAAAGAAAAAGAGTCAAAGCATTCCACCGATAACTTTTGAGCGCTACTGTATGTACTTGGTAAAAACTATACTCAGGATTTATGAATTGAGAGATCGAATAAAACCTCGCTTTTGTCATAGAGCTTCTGTGGGGAGCAGTGAGTCCCAGCAGAAATAAAAACTGGATAAAACGGTTTATCCAAAACATGACATGAATGCGTCATCACATTCTTCGATGGAGCACTTCGTCAGATTTTTTTTATTTGTATGGTGAATCGTATTGGGAAAGGCAATAGTTGCTGCGAGTGAATTTTCATGTGGACTTTTTTTTATGTGGCATATGGTTAAAAAATAAACGATGTTTTAGAAAACGTATGCGAATAGGAATATACCTGAGACCGACGGCTTGAACGAGCGTGAGTTCGACAAGATCGTCGAATTAAAGTTGGTGTGTTAGAACTTCGAAGATTTTTTTGAACATCCAGGTCAGTAGTCGCGTATGATTGTCTGCGGAAGTTCTTGATTTCTTTTAGATGATCATACTAAGTAATTATGGACACCTATTATGGAGGACCTATTTATTCATAGTAGCTATGGAGTGGATCAACTTGAATAGGTCTACTCCATAGGTACTATGTATAGATAATAATCCTATCTGCTATGAAAGGAGGGAAACGTCATGGTAGATTGCTCATCAAAAGCTGTTCTATAACATTTCTGAAACACCTCTAGTTCTTCTCGAAATCTTCTTTTAGAGCTACACTATTTCACCGCCATTCGAACTTTAGAGAATAACAAACCCCATAAATTTCATGACCTTCAATTGTGCCTGACCAAAGCAGGATGCTTTCATCAGGAGGGAAATGGATATATTCTATGCCCGTAATTCGAAAGAAGATTGTGCATACTCCTCACAGTAATTAATGGCAATCGAGTTACAAGTCAAGTCCCTTCACGATATCGTCGTGGTTACCGTTTTTCGTTTTGCCCGATGAAAAGATGGCAATCGAAACAACCTCCATTCCCCGTCGTTCCTTCCCACATTCTATGCTGGTATTTGTCGAGACGTCCAGTCTTGAGAACCGAAAACCATTTGCTTTCGAAGCACCATGAGCTGTATTGCACCGCTACTTTGCGCGTTCTGCTCAACCCTAACTCCAAGATCACCGATCAAATTAAGGAATAATAGCTATGATTGCTTACCGTAAGGGCACTACTGACCATGACGTAAAATGGAAACATCTGCAGAGATAGCACGGCTCGCGGCAAAGAGCTCCCCGAAATTGGTAGTACCAGTGAAGTATGAAGCCTCCAATTTTGAGAATACGTGAAGGTTTTCAGCTCAACCCTGCTTGAGTCCAGTAGTTTTGTATGTGAGTCAAAGTGAAGACCTTGATGTTCCTGTCATGAGAGTTGGTTTCCACAGTTTTGGGGTGTGGGAACTTTGTTACGATTGAGATAAATTTAGGTGCACCGAGATCACTTCGCGTCTAGGTGCGAAGTGACCTCAGTCGTAACTAACCTTATCTCAATTACGCGTCTTCCCTCGATCGTACCTAACCTCATCTTAGTTACGGGAGTGATGGCGAATGTTGAATACTCAAGTTAGGGTTATCAGTGGAACATACAGTGTGGCGTCGTATAGGAAAGAATCTCCAAGGATATTATCATTCACGCAATGTCAGTATAGAGAACCCTCTATAAAAATGACTGCATGCATGTTATCAAATGATTCCGACCTATTTGTTATATAGTATTGTTTAAAATGATCTGGCTAATTGTCATGTTTCTCGTATCACTGCAGTACAAAAGAGTGATGCAGTGGAGTAGAGTTCAATTGAACAGTGCATTCGTCCCTGCATTGTGGTCTTGTCGCCAATGCAATAAATATAAGAAGTCCCGCGTGACAGCAGTACTACAACAACACACACAAGACTCGGACACATTACATGGTGCATCGGCCGCTATACATTCCGGAGAGAAGAAACGAAGACAAGTGAGTAAACCATTGAAAATTCGATTAGCGGCTTTCACTTTCTCTCGACCTTGAAGATGAGTTCTCTAATCACAGTAAGACAAGGTGATCTAATGAGGGCACAAAACCGTCTCGCAGGGGTCTTAGAGTCACACTCTGGTCTGCTCAGCTTCAACCAGGAAACCCGCGATATCATCGAGGTGCAAAAGCTGATCAGAAAGGCGAAAGCATCGACGCCACTGGAGGTACAGAAGGTCGAAGAAGCGATGGACCGGTACGCCCAAGCAATCGACAGCGCCGACGAGTCTCATTCAAGATCGGACATTTTCAATCGGGCACAGGCTCACATTGACGCCGCCCAGAGACTCCTGGATGATGCGCATAACAATTTGAGGAGGCTCACGGAGCTGCAATAGGATCTGATCGATTTGGAAAACACAAGAAACACATCTTCGTGGCAGTCTGGAATCACACTCCGCTAACACCAATACCCAAATTCGATGGAGACATTTGGAATTGGGAGCCCTTTTGCCAATGTTTTGAGCATAGTGTGCATTCCAGGGATATCGAGGACATGTACAAGATGAGCTATCTCCTCAAAGCGTTACAGGGAGCAGCCAAAGAATCAGTAAAGCATTTTCGAGTCGCCGGTCACACATATCCTCTAAGAGTGCATGTCGTTTGGCGCGATGGGCGGGGTCGCGCCGCCCATTTGAGGCGGTTCACGGAGTGAACAACTCGTCCACATCGGGCAACTCTCTGTCTATTCTCTCCAGCTTATAGAAGTGTGATCAACGGCGCCGCTACTATTAGACGCCGAATTGCGGACCTGCTTGTGTTCTGCCTACATACATCATCCATTTGGCGTTTTCGGACAGTATCCATGGAGAAAGGCGAGAAGAAGCAGTAAAAATCATGCAAAAGCGCAAATGGGTGATGTATTTAGGTAGAATACAAGCAGACCCGCAATTCTGCGTTTAATAGTAGCGGCGTCAATGATCGCGCTTCTATCAGATGGAGAGGACAGACTGAGGGTTGCCCGATGTGCATGAGTTGCTTACCCCGCAAACCGCCTCAAATGGGCGGCGCGACCCCGCCCATTGCGCCAGACGACCGCCTCCTTCCTCTGGTCATCGCGCTTCTGAAAAGGGAGTATGGCGACGCGCAGGCATTGGTAGGACGACTACTGGGAAAGCTGCAGTCGATCGAGTCAGTAACCGACAACCTCAGAGATTAGGAAACCCTATGCAAACAATTTACCTCCATTATGTCACAACTGAGTGTTCACAGAGAACATATCATAGCACATTTCTGCAACTTTTTAGGAAGTTTTCCGTAGACGTTCAAAGGCAGATTCTCCGTCAGAAAGCAAAATTCCAAGCGGAAGGGACATGGAACACTATGACCCGCTTGAAAACCGCGAAAGGGTTTGTAGAGGCTGAACCAGGGATCATAAATCAAGTCGAGCGGAACATATCCAGTAACAAAGGGGACCATACAAATGACGTGATAGAAGGAAAGAGTAGTGTGACGAAAGGCAAACCAGCGAGGCCTCAGCATTCGGAGCTTTGTTTTTATTGTACAAAAACAAGATATACTGCGAGAAACTGCACTGAAGTCCCCACGCTTGAACAGCGTCTCGAGATCATGAGGAAGCAAAAACTGTGCCGTAATTGCGGCCAATAAGATCACACAGCAGCAACATACTGCAAAGGAGCTTGCAGAATGTACGGGGTCATTGGACACCACACCTCAATTCTAAAACTCTCCTTCCAAACAAACCTTCTCAAACGCCCCGAAACCCAAAAAAGCAAGCAACAAAGAGCCCACAACGCACACCCTTAAAGTTGTCAAATATCAGCACTTTGGATTCCAAACGAGGCTTGTGCTCAAATGAAGATAACGTACTCCACTTCAACAACCACGAAAACGATATGACCCTAGCAGGAGTGGCTAAAGTGCACAACCTAACCACGGGAACATTCGAACCTGTCCACATCATGTTTGATTCAGGCGCCAATAGATTATCAATAAGCAACACACTTGCAAAGAGATTGCACCTCAGAAATATTGAGTCCGTAAGGCTCAATATCATCATTTTCGCTCAGAGCAGCCAATATTAAAATTATGTGGTGTCACAACAGTTCAACTGTGGGACGCTAATGGCATACAATACACATTCAAAGTCAGAAGGATCGACACAATCACACAGTCACAGCAACGGAATCGCCTCAGCCTCGAGAAGAAACGGTTTCTCTTAAAAATGAACTGAAACTCTCCATAACCCCAATATGACGAGCATCTGAACATAAATTCTTCTGAGCTGCACCAACCTCTTTTCTCTTCTGGACCACGGCATGGCGCCACAGCACACATCACCATCAGGGTATCGACTTATTTCGTCCAAGCTTGGTTATCTGGCAGCAGGACACAACAGCGATTTCTCTACGGCAATCAACACGGACGAGAAGAAAATGACGATGCACACTCTAAAAAAAGTGGAACCTGAAGCGACAGCGCAATCGACTTTTGTACGTTCGAATCATCTGGAGTGGGCAAATTCAGTGGCTTGAAGACAGAGGATGCCGGAGAACAGACCACGCTGTTTCTGGTTACAATATTCTTGTGTCGTTCGAGGTTCTTAGGTGGAATATTTATTAATCACGACGGCCTAACGTCTCGACGCTCTCGTCTTCTTCATAGGCCTAAAGCAACTCGAGACCACTTGCACAGTATCCTAAAAGCGCATTGCCTCCTGGCGAATGTTACGGCGAATTCAAAACCCATAATTCGAGACATAACTTACCAAGGCTCCAACGCTCCAGCGGATATAAAATCCGCTGGAGCGTTGGAGCCTTGGTAAGTTATGTCTCGAGCAGTATGTCAGTAGCAGACGAGACTTATTGGCTGTCTCCCTTATACATACTTATGATACTTGTGATAAGGAATATCACGTTATAATGCTACTGAGTCACAAGCGCAGCGCGGTATATACGGCAAAAGATAGTTGTTTATGGACGGACACTCATCTCTATCATTCATTTCAGAATTTCTTTGGGAAATCCAGAACGCATCTAATGCCTTTCGCGCTAAAATCTCCGTCCCCTGCGCCAATATCGTGCACTTAACTTCAAGGTTGTTGCCGTAATGCTCCTCAATTTTATGCCTACCGAGCGCCGTTATCAGGCTGCCACGCCTCATACTAGCCTCATACTAGTCGTATAGCTGGCGGTCCTCCCGTTTCTCTAATGTTTTTGACCCACATGTCCGGCATTCTATCTGGTAGATCGCCTATCAGTGCGCAATCACCTGTTTTTCCGTAATGACATATGATGCAATCTTTCGTTATCACTGCTTGTCGTAGAGCCTATTCCGAACTAATAGCTGCTTGATATTGTTATCAGGAATACTCACTAATTGTACAACATCTTTAAGCCCAGCTCTGAAAATGCTCTGCTGTATAGCATTGCTAACTTTATCGGAGATGAAGGGAAGATATGTATAGTGGTAACTTCTTTTGGGGCGTAGTACGCTGCGTACTAGTGCGAGATTTTCTATAACCTTGTGACACCATGTAACCGTACACAGCAGCTATTTCACAAACTGAACGTCAGGATTCGAGTCGTTCAGCTTTACCCCTGCAGACACTTGTTGCTGTTCTCAACATGTTGCTGGCGACTGCACGTTTAATGGCTTGTGGATGAGCTGAGGTAGCGTGAAGTAAGATATTCTTAGAACTGGTTTTACGGTACCACTTCCCACTAACAACGCCACTGGATACTTTGATCTGAGTGTTGAGGTAAGGGAGCCAACCATCACGTGAAACTTCTCGGGTGAGTTTAATGTACCGAGACTGTTCATACATGATACAAAAACACTCGTCTATTTCAAATTGTGTTGACTTTACGATGAAACAGTCATCGATATATCTACAGTACATTAAAGGACTCTGTTCTAGAACCGGCTATTCGATTCAAGACCTATGACTTGAGAATAGTACTTTCCTGCCGATTCGAAGGTGTTAGGTGATCAGTACCAGACTCCTACTTGAGGGGAAATCATGGCTGGCCACGGAAATTTATCGCTCGCGCCACATACGCCACTACGATTCTGCATTAAAGTCGAATACAATATGCCACTAAGTCGTGGCCAACCGACAGCTTGCGACGGATTAATCCGATGGAAACCGTCGGTCACCATAACTTTCGTTAGTGTCCTCCAATCAAGTAGAGATAGATGGTATTAGTAGCAGATAAAAGTAAGATCACTGAGAGCTCTGCTCATGAAGAATTTATACATAAAATTGATTTTTGTCTTTCTCCAATATTTCGTTTTCATTTCCATGTAAAATGAAGAATTCTCATTACCTAGGGTGTTGACTGTGGATATGTTAGCATCTTAAACCCCCCCCCCCCACTTCATTTTGAAGCTTCGTTTTCGGCTTTTGAGTTTTATGGATGACACCATATTCGAAGAGAGCATAGAGTCCGGGGGGCGCGCGATTCACGCGTGACCGCATTAGAGCTCATCGTGGAGCTCTTTGCGCACGCAGCATCGTTTCAGTAACTTTCTGTTGAGATGGTCCAAATAAATTTGCAGTAGTCGACGGCTTCACCGTGAATAGAGCAAATCTCTTCACTATGGCAAAAAAGCCCCTTCGAGATTGAAAATTCACCTCAAAGGTCAGCAATTTACTTGTCAAACGTTCAATATAGGAATAACTTCAAATTCTTTGATCCTAGAAGATGCAATCCTTCTGTAAACGTGCATAGTTGGTCATTTCTTCACTTATTTTACTTATAAGTCCTTATTTTTTCCGGTATGATGGTGCTCATGATGTTTTAGAGCGTTTTGTACGATGACCTCATTATATAGGTGCGTGAATCACACCACACCCTAGAGTCCTGGTCATTTTGATATCCTTCGTCCCACAAATTAAACTTCTTCAGCTAAATCTAGTGGTTTGAACAACCAGTTCTTCAGACATTTGCTATTTCTAGCCATCTGCCCAAATGACATACCAATTGATAGCCCTGCTTATGGATAATCCACAATGATACATATATACATATACAATAACATATACAATACTTTTTGATTTTCTCCTCAGTTTCGTAGCTCCATTTTGAATGAAATGAAACCTGAGTCTTCAAGATCTGAGGTGTTGCCTGCAAATATAACATCACCGAGAAGTCTCCTTTTGATTGGTAGATTATCATTTCTTGAAAGCCACAAACAGCTCTTTATTGAAGAGGAGGATCATGAGCTTGTTTATTTCGATATCCTTCATGCCAAAATTCAAAGTTTCAGCTAAAAACTGCGATTTCGAATACCGATCTTTAATGTGCACCAATTGTAACTTATAGAGGAATTTGGAGTGGAGAAAGCTTGTTGACTACATGGCTATGACGTAGTTTGTATGCGATTCTTATATCATATGATTCAATTCTGTGAGTGAGTTCAGAACTACTCTGTTTCTATGTAATGCTCCGTTTGAAAGAATTAGCATTTTCCTGGAAAACTGATAATTTGAAGCGGCTGAAAGTGCAGGAAGCACATGAAAATCCATCATGTATTCGATTTTCCTATTAATAGATTTCTTTATTGGTCTTTCACTCAAAATATATGACTGAAAGAGGTCGTGAATTATTGGAAAGTTGATGAATTGAAACACTGTTTCCAGCTAAATTTATTAAAATTTTGTCATTATGGGTTTCAAAATAATCACGTTTTCATGCTCTTCTAGATAATAGGCCGTACATATTTTTCAGACACTGGAAGCGCAGTTTCTAATTGAAGTAGGAGGTTAACGATGCTATTATATCCGCGAGTAACACTCTATAAGCTAAAAACTCAATTTTTATCCTCCTGAAAATGAAGGGGAGGACTTTAAGAAAATCAGAAGTTTTCTATATCTCTGAATTCTCCGCCAGCAGAGCTTTTAGCTGATCTTACCCTCAACTCGAACGGAGAACTTTCACAAAAGTTACCGCAAAGCGACGGTTTGCGACGGATCAATCTGTTTCAAACCGTCGGTTGACCACGAATCAGTAGCAGTGTTGTATGAAAGGCATCCAAAAGAACGGGATCGAACAACGTCAAGACACTCGATCCTTCGAATTTCCATCAGAGACGTAAATTTTTCTTACTGCGGCAATTGTTGAGTGTTAGTTGTTAAGCCATAACAAAAGTTTACAGTTTATTTCGTTGAGGCAGTTTAATTTCGTGTTCTTTTGATTGAGGCAAAAATAGGAGAGTGTACGAGCACCAATGACGTCAGTCAGATGAGCCACTGAAAGACAGAATTGGACGTTAGCGGCTTTTATGATCAATATCGTTTCAGCCAGATGACTTTGTTGGCGATCCGTCGGAATTTGTTCCACCTCAGAATGCTGAGCATATGTTCGTGACTTTTGTTGTTCTGAAAAAGTGGAATCCATTCTCCTCACAATTTTAACATGACGATGCAACGTGGTTTTGGTTCTTGCAGAGATGTACGCTACCCGTCACGTCTTCCTGGTGTTCAAAGTTTAAAGTATGGCACGAAGAGAAAGAAGTTGGAAAAAGTCGAAACTTCCACAACTACAACAACAACCACCACTGCTACCACCTCGACAGTTGTAATCGTTGGCATCCTTTCAAATGTTGAAGAATTTGTTCAATGTCAACGTTTTCTAGACAACCACAGATTCGGATTCTTCTAGTGAAAGCGAAGAAGAGTCAGTACTAGCTTATCCGCCTGTAGGACGATGTACATACAGTGCGATGTACCAAACCGCTTTTCAAGGCACGAAAATGATAAGGAGCATTTATGTGAAAAGGTTGGATATTATGCTACTTAGTAAGTTGGTGTTAATTGCCGTAATAGGTTTTCTCTCTACTTTTCATATTGTGGTACCCCTTATGCCGAAAGGCTCTGAAATTTACATTCCCGACGAGTGTATTCATCAATGAAAACGAAGGAGGCAGGGTGATTCCCTTTTTCAGTCCCGCCGATTGTTTCGCCGCATGTTATGCTCATAGCTGCCGGTCGGCGAATCTGATTTCAAGCGGTCAGTGTTTTTCAATTTTGACTATGGCTTTTCTTCTGTGCGCTTTCAATCTATTTGTATTCCATTACCCTTCAGAGTAGTACGGACCTTCCTGAGGTCTGCGGGAGGACATGACACGTTCGACTTTGTAATAAAAAATCGCGGTACTCTATAAACGCGTCGTCAGCATATCGGGAAAAGGACCGAGGAAAAGGAGGAAAAGGAATAAATCAAATATTTGATCCCTTGCATTACTCATCTTTTACAACTAGCATGAGCGGATGAATGATCTAACTCAAGCAAGATATGGATCTCACATGTTGTGATGAATATGTGCGCATTAAATTTACAAACAACCTTAGATAGAAATGCGAGTGAGTGATGCATAATGAAGTTTCTCTAAGACAGCCATTCAATCGCTTTTGCCATCTTTTTAGATGTTGAAGACAAGTATGGTAGGCTGTGTAGACTCATCTCTCAATATTATTCGAAGGCACTATGCCTTTACTACAGGAAACAGCAGCACAAAAAGGACAAGAACAGATCTGAACAATATTCCATTCTCCGTAATCTGTATCATCTGTCATCATCGATTTTCTCTAGCAGGTGCTAGTAGTCTACCCAGTCGTCTTTGTCGCGCACATAGTAGTCAACAGGACCTCTCACCGCTCGAAGAGACGAAGAATATCGTTTTTTCTCGTTCAGAGCTTCGGTGAAAAAGACGGACCATCTTTCTGGCAGCTGTCCTGGTGTTCGCTTGACGTCCCTAAAGATGGAGTTAGTAATTGTGCTGACTCAGTGGTCATTATATTATTCCATGACGTGCCTTCCTTAGAGTAAGCAATGGCGACCTTGATTTTCGTTCGTTGATGGAGCTCGGAACTCTGGGCGTTGCTCTGCACTTGCGCATCTGGACACTTTGATCACTTCTACTCCGGCGCTAAATTGTCCAGGTCTTTGAGGCGTATATCAAAGCGGGAAAGGCCGCAATATAAAAAAGGTAAGCGCGGTGCTGTATGTTTTTTGCCTCTTCTGTTGCCTTCTATTCAATCCCATTCTATTGAATCCCACCCGTACGACTGAACACCCGTATCGCCGTAAGAATTCAAAAATTCATGCGAATACCGCGAACTCGCGTCTTTTTCGTCTTTTCTCCGTAAATCGCGTCAGAATAGAGTAATCGAGGAGCTAACAGTATTGGTAAACCAGCTCGTCGAGCTCTACGAGCAGATATCCTAATGTATTGAAAATGCCCTATATCGGATGGCGCCATGCGCTTGAGTTCCATCCGAAAAGTAATAATTGCATGTACATGAAGTGCACGCTTTAGGGTTTGTAGGGGCTGATTGGTCCCTGAAGATCATGTGTTCAGAATTCGCTTTGGATTGCGCCACGTACTCGACTTTACTCAGTACAATGTAAAAATCATTGGTCGGTTATGTTCAGTCTCCATCGTTCATTTTTACTGTGGAGGCTGTAGATACCTGCATTAACAGTCTCTGCCCTCACTCCCCTCCTTACAGGCTCCATTGAGAATATGGCATCAATTTACGGCAAAATAACTAAATTTCTTTGACATTCTCCAAACTTTGAAGGGATTTTCCTCCAAGATCTGAGGAGGTGGTGTGGAGGCGCTGTAATATCGTAGACTACTCTTTGTTCTCTGCAAAACTATTATGGTACACCTCATCACAGATCAAGATTTCTCCCTTGATATCTCCTTAGATAAGTTGCACACTAGTATATTCCCCGTCAAAATGCCATTAAATGACACGTGAGTGAACCCGTGATGGAACCCCTCCTTCTTAACCATTTTCTGCCCTATGCCTGGCCTGAGCGGTCCCTTGCTGGGCCTATTTGGATACGCATGTGGCCGGGTACCGTAGTGGTGCGGGGTTCGAATGGTGATTTGCGGGCTTCGACTCGCGAGCGGCGATGTCCCGTATTGGTGGGAACTGAAGGCAGTTTTGATGAATGGCTACTTAAAATGGGGTCTGGATAAGCAGGTGGGTGGGTGTTGTGGTGGCGGGAAGTGGAGGTTGGTTCCAATGATGCTTATTCGAGTGGGTGGTGAGATCTGCATAGACGGAATACTACAGTGGCGGGAATGTGGGGTCACATGAATGTTGTCAACCGCGTGTGGAGTAACTCAGCGTTTTTGTCGTTTTCTCTGCTTCATCTTCAATAGGCATCTCCTATGCAGTAAGATAAAGCGCAGAGCCATCCCTCACTGCTTACAACCGCGATACAAATTGTTGGTTTCAGAGTGATTCGTTGGTGCTGCAGACCTTCGAATTATATTGTTCTTCTCTGGGTTTACTGACGTAAAGATAAGTTTAAAATACTGAAAAACCTGAGTTTCCCGCAATACCACACTGTTTCTGCAACGAAAATAAGGCTTTCATCCTCAAGGGCATACAACTGACATGTCAATAACAATCCTTGGCTGTCTACACATCACACTTATCCCTCAATTCCCACTCCTTTATATCCTAATATCAATTTGAATGGTCTTCTTTTCTAATCCATGCTCGGCTCGTGTACCCGTTCACATGTCCACTCCTAAAAAGCGCTAAGGAGGGGAGTACAGACAGCGAGCGGACACCCCCTCTTTCCGCTGGCAGACACGAAATGCAGTGACTGCTTCTTCGTCTGAATCTCTCAGCGGGAGGGATTTTGGTTGGCAACGTTCCTGTAACCGGAAAGTGGGGCATTTTGAATGGGAGTTTTGGGGCTATCTGAAGGGGCCGGGCTCGGGAAGGTGGGGTCATTTGAGTTTTATTCCCACGGCCCCACTCGCTCCCCAATTCTAATCCCTCGCCCTTTATCCCTACAGTACCTCGCCTTCTGCAGACTCATTCGAACTAGCGCACCTTCTCACCGCCGCCCCTTCAGACAGACCCCACACTCCCATTCACACTGCCCCACTTTCCCGCCACTGCAGTATCCCGTCCCCTGCAGATCTTACCACCCACCCAAACAATCATCAATAAAACCAACCCCCCCCTTTTTCTCGCCACTTCAGTACCCCGCCACCTGCGAATCGAACATCTGAAAAACCCATTAAAATAATTATTACTCAAAAGCTCCCAACTTCTTGCCACCGTAGTACCCGCCCACCCGCGTATCTAGATCCTTTAAGTAGTCATTTATCAAAACTGCCTTCAGTTCCCACCAATACGGGACACCGCCGCTCACGAGTCGAAGACCTCACTACAGTACCCGGCCACATGCGTATCCAAACAGGCCCAGCAAGAGATCGCTCAGGCCAGGGATAGGGCAGAAAATGGTTAAGAAGGGAGGGTTCCATCACGGGTTTACCCATATAAGATTCGATGGCATTTTTCACGGGGAATCCAACAGTGTGCAACTCATCTGCAAAAAGGCCAATGTAAGAGGAAAAAACTTAGTTTAATGATTTGGGCCTGCCGAAGTTCGATGTTTGGAGCCATATCAAGGGAGAAATCCTGTTCTATGATGAGGTGTACCATAATAGTCTCGCAGAGAACAAAGAGTTGGCTGATGACTGCCTGTAGCTCGTGCCATCCTTGCGTATCAGCTCGAGAGTCTGCGGAGAGGGACTTTTCTTAGCAAAATGTAGACTATCTGCTTTTTTAGCACTATCGTGGATTGACAAACCGTTTGTAATCTTCCTCGATGTTGTTGATAACAGAATCTTCAATGAAATCGCAATAAAATATTCCAGTTGATGACATTCTTGCTGCCTCGTCCCGTGATCTCCTGAAAACATTATATAGCTCGGAGGAGACGATAGTTCGATACGCATAGAACTTCGGAAGAACAACGACGTCTGCCAGGCAAAACTTGAGAATAGCTATGATATAGTCTGCTTCATTTTTGATCTGTCCAACAGATTACTTCCCAGCACATCGCGAATGAGAGGCCTCATGGAATGCGATT